>CAUYRT010056017.1:0-52178 GCA_963574885.1 Lepilemur ruficaudatus
TAAAAATTAGAATGATGCCAGGTGTGGTGGCTCAAGCTTGTAGTCCCAGCTACTTGGGAGGCTGAGGTGGGAGGATTGCTTGAGCCCAGGAGTCTGAGTCCAGCCTGGGCAACATAATGCAATCCTGTCTCTGAAAAAAAGAAAGAAAGAAAGAAAAACAAAGAGAATGCTGCAATGAACATCCTTATGCAATAGAATTTTCCATAGGAATTCAAGTATATCTGTATGATACATTCCCAGAAATGGGGTTATGGAGTGGGAAAATGTGTGCATTTTAAATGTTGATATATGATGCCAAATTTTCTGTCAAAAGATTGTGCTAGGTAATGCCCCAACACACAAGGTATGAGGGCCAACCACTATCTGGTATCAAACATTTTGATGTTTGCCACCCTGACAGCTAAAACATGGTGTCCCTTGTAGATTTAACTTGCACTTCTTTTCTGGGATTATGCCATGTGCATGGTGGGTGAGACTCCGTACATCAGGAGAAACTTTTGTCCCAGGTCAAGACAGGAATGAGTCAGGGGCAGCCTAGAGGCAAAGGGAAGGCTGGCTGGCTGGGGTGTGAAAGAAGGATTTCTGACTTAGTTTACCTCCTACCAGCCTCCCTGAAGTTGAGCTGCTTAAACTTAATCGTGTGATTCATAGAACCATGGAATGACACCTTGGGATAGGGCTTAAGGAGTCCAGCTCTGCCTAACACAGTAGCAATTCTTCAGATGCTCCCTTACCAACCTTGAGAGCCTCTGTACACAGTTTGTGACAGGAAGCCCACTTTTTTCTGATTGTTAGAAAGGTTATGCCTCATCAAACGTACCTCCTGGTGGTTTCCAGCTCCTACTGTTAGACCTCAAGAACCAGAACAAGTGTAGCTTTAATAGCTTTAGACCAATTACTTGCAAAGATAAGGCCTGAAATAAATGATGGTGATCTATGAATGAATGAATGATCTGCAAACTCTCGTCACTGATGTTCTTATTATCCTGTGGTTCCACAACAGTACAGAACACTTTGGAAGGGAATTCCTCAATTCAGAGGACAGTGGGTCCTCCGGGGTGCAATCCCCTCCTGGATCAGTGCAGGAAGTGCCCAGGTCACTCACATACCTCAGTCTCGTGTAGTTAGTGTGCTGCAAAACTCCCCGATTTATAATTTATATGTGTCCTGTATAAAGAGCACCTTCTCTTGGCTTCAATCCAGAATTCCAATCCCCTGTGATCAATCTGAGTCTTAGCTTACTCACCAGCATTTTAGTCATTTCTTCCAGCTTTCTGTCACTTCCTAATTTGATATACATCTTGTTAAATATTTTCCCTCTACTTTATGGATTGCAATGTTGACCAGGTCAGGACCCAGGGCAGCACCAGGTGATGACATCCCATTTTTCAGGGCTGATGGGATACAGTTATTTAGCAGAATTATTACTAATGGGAGGGCTGAGGCTCTAGCCAGTCTTCACATCCATGACAAAATCATGGGGGCCTCAGATGCCATGCTGAAATCAGGGCAGAGAAGGATTGTGGGAAGAGGTAGGGACACAACAGGAAAGCTACTATTAGTGTTTGAGCTCTCACTACGAAGGGAAAACTAGAGAGTAAACTAGCAGGAGGGGGCTCGTGGAGTAAAGCATTGGCTTGGCATGTGGAGCCAAAAGAGGAGAGAAAGCTGGTGTATTCAGGTATATAGGTACAATGGAGAATAATCATAGCAAACATACAGTGCTTACTATGTGCCAGAGTCTGCCTATTGTCCTATGCACACTTGCAATATGAACTCATTTAATTCTCCCACACCCCTATGATGCAGGCATAATTGTTATTCCTGTTTCACAGATGAGGACACTGAAGCACAGAGAAAGATTAAATGGTTTACTCTGCGTCATGCCACCAGGATTTAAGCCCAAGCAGGACGGCTCCCTTCTGTGTCTTAACCACTTCACCCTACAGCCTTGAAAAGCTCAGCCTCTGTCATATTACTAAATAAATTTCAAAGACTGCACTGGCATGTTCAGCCAGTTCACTCTTTGAAAGTGGACTTTAAAAATCCCGGGGATTCTAGACCTCAGGGCAATCTCGCCATGGCCAGCAATCCCTTGTGGAGTCTTCTCTCAGCAAAGTGGGAGAGGTGAAAGTTACTCCTACAAGGCACTGCTAAATAATCTGTTTCACAAGGTGTCTTGTTATGTTATGGACGCATGGGTGGCATTTCCTAATCAAGTGGGAATGGCATGAGGACAGCCGGGAGAAGACCTGGTTCTAGGGAGGGCTTGGCCACCACCCACCACCTTGGTCTTCAGCTGCTTCGTCTGTGAAAAGATGAGGCTGGCCTAAAAGACAACTTCAGTGTTATTATTTTGCTTCCACAAAAGTTCAGTGTGTCATGAGATGGGGGAACACAACTCTCCTACCTGGGTATTAGAAAGATAAGTGCACTCAGTGCTCGCAAACCCTTCCCTGGTTGGGTGTGGCCATAGGCCATGGACTTGTAGCCGCTTGTACTCTGTTGTGCAGTCACAGGGCTGTGGGTTGCCGGGGGGAAGAGGAGCAGGGTAAACCCACAGCCCTGTCTTGCTGACTTGGAGAACACAGATCCAGGGGCAGATGTGAGGGCAGTGGTTTGCAGCCCTGCCTGTGGTGACAGTCACCTGGGAGGTTTTGAGGCCCTCTGACTTCCTGGCCCATCTCATCATAGGTTCTCCAATGCCATCAGGATTGGAGAACCAGTGGTCTAGGGTATGGCTCAGAGAGTCATTAATGAAAGGTGCTGAGTGTTTATCATGCAGCTAAGGTGGTATAATTTGAGGGCTTTCCTATATCTGGCTGTTTGAGGTGCAGAGAGCAGCAGAGGACAGACAATCAAAGGCAGGCCTCCGTGAGCCCAAGTGGATACCAAAAACACTGAGCATTTCCTACGGCCGAAGCTGCAGAAGCAGCAGCATCTCAAATTTTGATGGTATCAGAATCACCCCAAGGAAAGTTGGTGAAAATATGAAAGCCCAGGCCCTATCCTTCTTCAAGGTTCTGGGCCCTGTCATCCCTAATAGATCTCAGGTGACTCAGAGAGAACTGAATTCGACTCTGGAGAGAGGCCAAGGAGTCAGAGGGCCTCCAAACTTCCCAGGTGACTCTCATCGCAGGCAGGGCTGCAAACCACTGCCCTCACATCTGCCCCTGTGTCTGTGTTCTCCAGGTCAGACAAGGAGGGATGTGGGTTTACCCTGCTCCTGGGTCCCAGGCCTTGGAAAGACAGACAGGGTTTGCACTGAGAAACTTCTTAAAGGAAGGCACTGCTGAGTCTCCTAGCATTATAATGCAGAAGCAGTGTTCTGTGATGGTGAACAGTTAAGTTTTTAACCAGCTTATCACCCCATTTGTCTTCTTTTAACCACATTTAAATTATCTTTTCCTTAAGATTTATAAAATCTAAGTACAACTTAGAACATTATTTAAATCTGTTCTGTTATTTAAAATATAGATGTTTCCGACTATGCTTTTTAAGAACTTTTTGTGTGAAAATGATACATACTGTTATTTGTTTTTTAAGTCAAGTAATATAAAAAAGTACAAATAAAAAAAGAACAAGAAAAAATGATTTCAAAGTCTCCCATGAAGAAGAAATCATTAACATTTGGTGTCCAGCTCTCTCTCTGATAGAAAGATAGCTAATTAGGTAAGATGAAACATGTTTGCAAAGATAGAAACTGTACACATTTTTAAATCAAAAGCAATAGGCTTGGTTTGAGTTTAATAGATTAAAAAATTAAAATGAAACTGCAAAAATTGGTAAAGTTCAGAAATATTTTTCTTCATTACAAATTTTTTCAATTTCTGTGAAGTTTTTTTTTTTTTAGGGGAGTAAGATGAGATTTATTCACATTTTTAAAATTTCATAGTATCTATCAATTTCCTGCTGCCCCCACCCCAAAACTCTGGATTTCTTATGTTGCTGCTTTTACACTGACAAGGTTTGTTGTAGCTGCTACATTCTGTTCCTGGCCATCGTGCACAGGTGCTTTTTCCTTATCTACTCAGCTGCCGTTGCCTGCCCTTCCAGCATGGCTTCTTTGTTCCAGAGCGGTGGTTCTTAAAGTGCATATGAATTTCTTGGGGAGTTCATTAAAATGAGGATTCTGGTACAGTATGTCTGAGGTGGGGCCCAAGGGTCTGTATTTCTAATAACCCCCACCTCCCCATGATGTTGAGGACCACACTTGGGTAGAAAGTGTTTTTGTTGACTTTACTCTGTGGGTGACCAGATCCCATTCTCAGATGGTTCCCTCTCCCCCATCCCCGCCATCCCCACACATAGCTCACTGGTGCTCTGTTCCCTAAAGTTTTGAGAGTGCTTGAATCTTTTGGCTTATTTGTGTACATGGGGTTGGGGGGGGGAACCTGCCTGGGTTTAAAATACATAGGTCACATAAATCCATTTGCTCAGACACATGGACATTGCTTCAGTGTCTTCTGGCATTGACATTGCTGTGGTCAGTTGAAAGCAAACCTCATTTTTACCTCTTTTAGGTGATTTGCTTTTTGCTACCGGGATGCCCAAAGGATTCTTTCTTTATTTTTTTACTTATTTCACCAGGATGTATCTTGATTAGATCTTGGGATGTATTTTGATTTTTTAAAGTGTAGTTTTTAAGACTTTAATTCAGGAAACCTTTCTTTTGTATGTCTTAGAATGGTTTATTTGGATGTATTTCTGGGGGTCTCTTCTCCAGAGTACTGATGAAGCATGTGTCTGGGTGATGCACAGACGTGTGCCTTATGCTGAGGGTGCCGTGGGTTGTGATGCTCTGAACTGCTTCTCTGCCTCATTCACAGTCTCTTCTGGAAGTTTCTCTCAGGAGGCAGTGGAGATGGGGCCTGGGGGAGACAGAGACAGAGAGAAGAATACCCTCTGAGCAGGTTCCCACACTTCCCTGGCACTGTGTGGCTCTTGTGTTATTGGGGGGCCTTTCAGGATGCTACCCAAACCCAAATCTTCCCCAAAGTCTGCGGAGATTTGGAATCGGCTTTCGATGATCTTCGAAATTTCATTGCATTTTCTACTCTGTGGTTTATAGTGGCAGCCATTTCTTTATTTTAATGAAGAATTGATCTTTCTTCTCTTTCTTCCTATCCCCTGTTTTGGTGGGTTTCAAGAGAACAAGGTATAGAAAACCTGCATCCTGACAATGCATTCAAAATATTTTTAAGTGCATAAAGCAATACTAATCAAACTTGATTTTCCCATTCTTTCCTCTAAGTTATTCCCTGCAAGGGTGAGCCAACCAGGGTTTTCTATATACTTAATGAAGGGCCATTCTATCTCGTGGCAGTAGTTTATCTGCAGATGCCTTGTCCAGAAGTACTCAATGATCTCTGGAAAATACAATGTATAAATTCAGCACCACTGAGCAATGTCTGAGCAATGGGACCATCACTTCCCCAGGACAGAGTAGCCCTCTGCTTAGCCCACAAGGGCTTGGCACTGTCATTGTGTGGTCTACCCTGCAGTGCCCAGTCTGCATCACTCACACCTCTCATGTTTTATTGGAAAACAGGGACTGTTGCTTGGAAATATGTCAAGGTGACCAAAACCTCTTTTCTCAAGTATATTTGCTCCTGAGGCATCATCACTGCAGTTTGGTGTTGGTGCTATTGTTCAGATTTGGCCGCCACATCTCAGTGGACTGGTGTCTGCCCAGTGAGCAATGTCACAGTCCTCAAAGACTGGCTCCATGGATACAGTACTAAATGGCAGTCAGTGAAGTGGCTTTTACCCAAGGCCAGCTTATAGGTACACACTTAGAATATCCTCCATTGATTATCTGGTCCTGGGATATTCATAAATGTGTGTAGCTTATTAAAACAAGAAAAATTTCCTTTCCTTTGTACATTTAGTTATAGATACATAGGAGGAGATAACTTCAGAAAAATGTCATTTTCTTCTACCTTTTTGTCTTGGCCAAGGCCAGGTGGTGGTTCAATTTGTTGCATTTAATTGGTGTGTTTCTTCTCCTGTTTCCCCAATTAACATGGCTAATAGAGGGACACATGCCAGCAGGTGCCTGGCTCTCTGTCCCCACTGCCCTGTCTCCTGCAGCTGTGGTGGGTCAGTCTTGTGAGGGTCCTCCAGGCCCGCTCCCTTAGAAGCGGAATGCATGTCAGCTCAAGCTTCTTAGCTCATTTCTCTGCAAAGCCTGTCTTATTGGCAAGTGGTGAGCCAGGAGAAAGTCAGAACCGACCGAGCCCACCGACCAGATCCTTGGGTGAAAGCCACACACACCCATCATTTCGTGAACTATTATTGCACACCAGTGTTTTACTGAAAAACAGGGACTGTTGGCTGGAAGTGTTTCAAGATGACCAAAACCTCTTTTCTCAAGTACATTTTCAAGCCGTGACTTCATAATAGATGTGGCACCTGATCACTTCAGAGTGAGAGCCTTTCAACCTCCCAGATCATCCCTACCTTTACACCATTTGTGATTGAGGGAAACAAGATAGGAGTCATTTCATTTGTCAGAAAGGAAAGCTGAGCGCACAGGAGTGCCGTCACTTACCTACCAAAACACGAAAAATGGCAACAGCCCCACTGTTCGGGACCTTAGTAACAGGTATGGAGAGATTGAGCAAGGAGCACAGCTATGCCCCTTGGTACTGTCATTGTGTGGTCTACCCTGCAGTGCCCACTCTGCGGAGCTCACACCTCTCATCAGGACAGCTGTGGACTCGGTGACTGCCTGCCGGGGGGACGGGAAGTGAACAGATTGCAGACACTGGGAGGTAGCAGCCTGACCTGCTGTATCTCCACTGCATACTGAGGAGTCCATGTGTCAGAGGACACATCTGGGAGAGTGAACGGATAATTTAGACAGACACACTAGGGTGTGAGCAGGGAGGGGGAGGGCCAGACAAAAAGAGAGGTCATTTTGTCTAGCCCCCTGCCTCTAGCCAAGGTCACAACCACATCTTCCTCTAACCCAGCCCACAGCTCAGAACAGCTTAGCTTTGTAAGGGTGCTTGTCTCATTTCCAAATAGCTCCCCTAAGAGAGTGTCCCCAGCCTTCCTTGGTAACCAGTGGCTAAAGTTACAACTGCAACAGTGTTTCCTATTTTCTGCGGATTTAGCATTGTAAACACTGGAATGTAAGACTGACTCAATTGCACACCAAACAAGAGAGAGCTTATTCCTGCTTAAACTCAGCTATTTTTAAAAAGTCTGATAGAATAAAGTTACTCTGGATGTTGAAGATGTGATTCTGTATTGTAGTGGCCCTGTGTCTAATAATGGCGGTGGGAACATTACCCAGAATCTAAACACTCCTTGAGGCAAAAGGCAGAGGGGATGGGGCTCTCAGAGAGGGACAGGTGAGATGGGCAGGTGTGTGTGGGAGGTCTGCCCTGTGGGTGTCAGGAAATCTGAAGGGCCCAGGTAGTCTTCCTACCCATTTTCAGGGTTCTAGGGCATGGGCACCTGATCTCAGCTCAGCCACCTGGATGCTCCCAACTAAGGCTTTGACTCTCGAGGGAGGGACTCACAGATTCAGGCAAAGTTAGGGCCTTTGCTGCAGCATTAATTCCCAGCAGATGCATCTTCACCAAGTGTTTGGAGAGTTGGCACCGGCAGTGGGGCCATTGGGAATGTCTAGCCAGATCTACACTGTCCCTGTGGTGTGGCCTAGGCTCTGTGGCCAGGCCTGCCTTGATTCTGAGAACTTCCCCATAGCTTTCCAAAAAGCAGGCTTCCTTTTCTGTTTCTTTTATTCAAAGTCAATTTCTGTTGCTTACAACCAGGAATACTAACTGATGCAAGAGTGATGCTGAATTTTGAGGTAGCCAGGTGTTTCTTAGGGGAAGACCATTTCTAGCAGGAAGACCATGCATCTGAGTGGACTGAGAAATGCCTATTCTTAGTTCATGAAATTGGCTATTGAGTACATGCTGGTGGCAGGCACTATGCTAAAAAGTGAGAAAACATGTGTCCTCATGGAGGTTCCAGACTAGTGGAGGAGATATGTCTGTTCAGCTTCCAGGGCACCCTTCCAAAGGCATCACGTTTTAAAGCCTGCCTTCTTGGCAGGGGCATGTGTCATTCATGGAGCAGGTGCCCGGCAGGCCTTTGTGGAGTGTTGCATACAGCAAGGCCCTGGCATTCCACAGCGACAGCCCACCTGGAGCCGGCTTTCATGTAGGCATAAATCACCCACTCTTTTATGGGTTGTTATAGCTATTTCTTCCAGTTTTTGCTCTCTAGTTTTATTTTCTTTTCTTCTTATTTAATAGAACTCAAGAGAGAGAGAGAATTGCTGGTCACAGCCAATCACAGATTAAAGTCCTGTCTTTGGGAGCAAAAGGACCCTGGGCTGCAGGCGTGTGTGTGTGGGGGTGGGTGTAAGGAACTCTCACCTCTGGTCCTGACCCCCCTGTGTGTGGCCATTCCAATAACCACCCTCTTACGTTTTGCTCACAAAGTCTGACTACATCCTTCTGCGGGCAGAACTGCAGCTTCCAAACTCCAGCTCCTGTGCTATTCTTGGTGCTGCCTGGTGCCTGCTTCACCATCCTGAATGTCACTGGCATCCTGGTCCCTGGGAGCCTCAGACCACCTGGTTGTGCACCACTGACCTAGTGGCTTTGGCATGCCTCTCAGGGCAGGCAGAGATCTGTGACCTTGAAAAGGTGGCAAATATCCTTAAAGTGCTGATATTTTAACCTGATTGAACTTGAGAACAGCCTGGGGAGCTTTGTAACAAAGATGGGAGAGAGAGCGCCTGGGGCTGGGCTTCTTTAGATGGGTAGTCCGGGAAGGCCTCTCTGGAGAGGGACAGCTGAACCAAGAAACCAGCTGTGTGTACGGTGCTCCAGGCAGAGGACACAGCAGGTACAAAGGCCCTGAGGAGGGAAGATCTTGGCGGGGCCAAGGCACACACAGGCGCACAGGCTGGTGGTACTCAGTGCCAGCAGACTGTGGTTGAGGTGAAGTCTAAGAAGTAGGCAGGAGCTGAGTGGTACGCAGCTTGTATGTTGCTCTCCACTTTCTTTTCTGACAAGTGGAGACAACTAGCCTTCCTGTTTGGCATAATCTCAAAGGTAGGGATGATTTTGGAAACTGCAGGGCCTTCATTCTGAACGGATCGGGTGCCACGTCTACTGTGATGTCATGACTTGACAATGTATTGAAGAAGGGAGGCTTTGGTCACCTCACAGTACTTCCAGCGACAGACCCTGTTTTCCAGTAAAACACGGACATGTAAATGATAGCACATGCAACGCTGGGTGTGTGTGGTTTCTCCCAAAGACCTGAGTCAGTGGGTTTGATGGTTTCAGAAGTTCTCCTTATTTACTGTTTGCCAATTGAACAACTTCTGTGGCCAAATAAGTTTGGGCTGAGGTTTGTTCACCCTGTAAGTGTGAAGGGAGCCCTTGGAGAGATTGGAGGAGGGGAACAAGTTTTTGACCTACATGGAATAACAATACTAATAGCCTCAAGCACCCCTGCTCTGGCCAATGCGCACAGAGAGAGGGTTGCAATGCAGGCGGTGTGGAAAGGGGGACGTGGAGGGGCGGAGGCTGAGCAGGGCCCACCGCCTCTCCGTGGCCACCCAGTGCTTCAGTGACAGCAGCATCAGGCCCAGCGTCCTGCCCTCCCCGTGCACCCCTCCGGCCAGGCTCCCCTGCGGCAGCAGCATCCTCCTCCCCGGGCTCCAGCTCTTCCCACGTGCCTGAGAAAATCGATAGCTTTTTTCCCTTTTCTTTCCAAGATCAAAATAGGAATTTCACTGATAAGCATTTCATCCATCCCATCCATTTGGTGTCTCTCCTTAAGGCTGCCTCTCAGGCTCATTTCTCAGGCCTCTGGCCAGGAATGCTTTCCCAGCCCAGGGATTTGCACACAGCCTCCTGGTGGCCTTTGCTTCAACTCACCTGAGCAACTCCCTTCCTCCTCTCCGAGCATCCGTGAAGCTGGAGTGGAGGAAGAGGAAGAACTGGCAGACTTCTTCTTCAGGCAGCCTGGAAAGTACTGTTCAAATGCAGGCCTTACCATCCCAGAGTGAAGATAAGTTATTTTTATGAGAGTATTTGTTATTGAATTAAATATAATTCAACACAGGGCTGCTGTCCCAATTTGCAGCTGGGGTACCCAGCGTTGTCTCTCCCAACTTTGTCAAATGTAACATGAAAGAAAGGGAAATTAAAAGAAAACAAAAGAGAGATTTTCCAAGAGGGAAAATCAGATTTATCCTAACATAATTATATGTGTAGGAAACCGAGAACAAAGGATTGCAAATATTGTGTGTGTGTGTGTGTGTGAGTGAATGAGAGAAAAAATAAATCATGATTTCCCTTGCAGTCGGGACCCTCTGATGAATCTTTAACTCAGGTGTCTATGAGGCGGAATAGGCAGGGGGCCCAAGCTCGGGCTGTGCGTTGCTGAGGCTGTGTGGCTCTGGCCTCTGGTGTCCTGGGCACCTGCTTCCTATGGCTGGGGAGCAGGGCCACCAAGGACCCAGGGGAACCCCCATGGTTGGTAGAACTGCCGTCCACTCCTTTCCTGTGCAGCCTCCAGCTCCCACCTCCTGCAGGACTGGCCATCCCTGTGTTCAGTACTCAGGGGTCTCCACAGGCCTCTGTCACCCAAGAGCCCGGCAGCACTTCGCTTTTCCTTTTCCTTTGTGTATCTCAACTAGAGGCTGAATGCGTTGGGGTCAAGGACTGTGTCTTTTCATTGTGGTATTTGTAAGTGTCCATCCAGGGCCTGGCCTACTCTGGTCACTCAGTCTGTGTTTGTTGAATGAATGGACGGATGATGGGCCCGGGAGGGGCCCTCACACATCCAGATGCATTCAGCTCTCCCGCTGCGATCTTTCCCTGAAGCTGGTGGGATGGCTGTGGAGGCAGGTGCTTACACTGTGCCTGGGCTGTAAGGTGGGGATGTGGTGAGAGTCCCAGGGAGCGCAGAGGAGGCAGAGGCAGTGAGGTAGGAGGTGGTGCTTAACCTGGGCCTCCATAGGTCAACAAGTCTTGATGTAAATTAGGAGAAATGCCTTCTCCTTCAGAAGGTTTATGTGAAGCCCCTACAATGAAGAGTGCTTGGACTTCCAAGCAAGCCCAGCAATCACCCCATCTTCCCCATGTCCTGCCTTAGGTTAGGCAGGACATGGGGAAGGTGGGTACTTTGAGATGATGTGCTGAGTGGCTAGCAAGGCTACTAGCCTAGTGGCTACTATGATGGGAGTGCTGAACAAGGGCTGGCCTCCTGGGGAGTTTCCTGGGAGACTTAATCTACAGAGCCCACCTGATGCTCCTCCCACCTGCATTCTTTGATGGCCTTCGTCCCCGGCTCTGCCCTCTCTTTCTTCAAGGACCAGCTCAGATGTCACCTCCCTCCCCTTTGTGGCCCACTGCAATCCCACTCCTTAAAGGACCCACTGACCTCTTCCATGCAACTCCCCAGCTCCCTGCAACTTCACAGACATTTTACTTCTTTGAACATATTTAACAGATTCTTGAAATCTGTGAGGGGTCATTCCTGACCTGCCTTTTCCTGTGACCAACCCATCTGTGAGCCTCACGGCATCTCCTTCTTCTTGGGGTAACATAGCCTGGCATGGTAGCTGCTGAACAAATGCAGGGCTCATCTCCTCTGCAGACCAATTTACTAACATTTTCTGAGTGACCACTGTGTAACAGGGATTGCATGTGGGCTTTGTGTGATGGTCACATTTACTCCTCAGTGCTGGACAGAAATGAATACTGCCAGCTGATGAGGACTGAGAGATAGACATGCCAAGCTGAGGCCATGCCTTGAGAAGGCCTGAGGCAGAGGGGGCGGGGCAGAAGCAGCCCTGGGGACGTCTGCCCATGAGCACTGTGTGTCCAGAGTGACCTTTCCTACCGGGGCTCCAGCCACCATAGCCACCAAGTGGAGCTCTGCATGCTGAGCTGCACAAAACCTGCAGGCGGCACACGGGAGCCTTTGGCTGCAGCATAGGAGGTGGCTGCTCCCCTAGCAGTGGGCTTGTGGGCTGGGCAAGATTCCACCCACCTCTTCCAGAGGCCCCAAAATCCCACCACTGCGTTCTAAAGGTGTTTAAGGTGTTCCTTATTAGAGTAATTACCACTTTGGACAAAAAGAGCTTCAACCTTCAGCTTCATCAGTGTTGTCAGCTTTATTATTCTTTGAGAGACTCAGCCCCCAGGAATAAGAAACCCCAGGTGAGCCGGAGCATGGATGGGGGCCCTTAGCCAGGTCAAGCGGGGCAGGGCTGCCCCAGGAAGGTGGGCGGGTCTTTAAAACGCCCCCCACCCCAGGACTGGGGGGAAAAGGGAGGGGAGTGTGCGTGCAAAGCACATGTGAGCCTTTAAAGGAGTAGCACTGCAGTTATTCATCTCTTCTGGCCAAAGACTTGCCTGTAGATGAGTATTTCAGAAAAATGTAATTTTCTTTTCTAATACCAGAAATAAAATATACCATTGTAAAAAACAGAGAAGATATGGGAAATATAAGGAAAGAATGAAAATCACCCAGAATGCCACCATCTAGACAATTTCTACCAGCCCTTTGATCTGTATCTTTGATATAATTTTAGCATTTCGTGTGTATGGGATCATATTGTAAGCAATTTTATATCCCTCATCCATTGAACATTACATTGCGATAATTTTCCCTGTCATTAAATTTATTTGAAAACATCATTTTTAATGGCTGCATAATATTCAGTTTTGTGGTTGATCCATAATTTATCTAACCATTTCCCTCTTTTTGAGCATTTAAGTTCTTTCTAATTTGTGTACATTAAAAATATCCACAAATAACGATGCCATGCACAACCTCATGCATAAATCCTCAGGCACTTTTGCTCGTATTTCTTTAGGACAGATTCCTAAGGGGGTGTGTGTTTGGTGACAGGCCTGGATGTCTGTTACCAAGTCGCTTTCCAGTAAGGTCTTCAGATGAAGGCTTTGCCGGCAAGAATGTCCTTGTCCCAGCACCTTCCTCTGCATTGAGAATTACTGTTTCTTAAACCTCTGCTAACTTAGTAGAACAATGCTGTTTGCTAATTTATTGTCTGTTCATTGATTTTATCCAGTTTTCCAGTGAGGTGTCAGTGTTTTACTTACAATTTTTTAGTGTTCCTTATATATCAAAGTTATTAATATTTCCCCAATCAAATATGTTACAGTATTTCTTCCAGTTGGTTTTCTGCCATAACATTTTTTACAACAGCTTTGTTGAGATATAATTCACATACCATACAGTTCACCCAATTAAAGTGTATAATTCAGGGGGTGTTAGTATATTTCTAGAGTTGTGCAACCACCACCACAATCAATTTTAGAATAGTTTCGTCATCCCGGAAAGAAACCCTTGCCCATTTGTAGCCATGTCCCATTTCACCTCAACACCCTCCACCCAGCCCTAGGCATTCGCTAGTCTACTTTCTGTCTCTATGCATTTGCCTATTCTGGACATTTCACCCAAATGGAATCATGCAATATATATCATGCCTTTTATAACTGGTTTCTTTCACTTAGTATAATGGTTTCAAGGTTGTAGCATGTCTTAGTACCCCAATTTGCCATTAAACTGCTTATGGTTTTTAATAGCAGAAGTTTTAAATTTTTATGTACTGAATGTTTCCAGCTTTCCTTTTGTGATCTACCCTTCCTCTCCTCAGGGTTTTTATGCTTAGGATGTCCTTCAGTTAAATCTACAACTATATTTTCTGCTAATTTTTTAATTACTTTGTTAAAACATTAGAATGATTAAATCTCAAAGTAATAGATGGATATAATCCTGTTTTAAATGCCTTCAGTTTGTGTTAACTTTCCAATCCACCTGGCATGTATTTTAGTAAATAGTAATAAGGTGAGTCTCTGATTTAAATTTCCCCCCCAATAGTCAATTGTCCTAGTGCAATTCTACCCCATTTACTGGTACTTCTTCCTTTGTAATTTATTAAGTTCTTAAATGTACTTGGGTCTATTTCAAGATTCTTCTGTTACAGTGCTTTGCTTATCTATGATTGCACCAGCGCTGTGCTTTCTAATCGTAGCAGTTGTAAAATAAGGTACAATCCGGTTAGACAACTTGCCTCTCTTTATTCTTCCTTTTACAGACTTTCTTAATTTCCTTGCCCATTCATTTTACCAGAAGATCTTGGAATTATTTTTGTCAAGTTTCCTTCTCTTCTTTTTAACCATGCCTTTTTCCTACCGACAAAGAGCTGCTGGTAATTTCATTGGTTGTGTTTTAAAATTATACATTAATTTGGAAACTGATTGTATTCAGTCTTCTATCTAGTAAAATGCCTCTCATTTTGTCAAATATTATTTTGTGTATTTTGTTATGTTTTTAATTTTCTTTATTTCTGTGCCACAGTTTAGGGCTTTTCTGATGTCTTTGATTGCTTTTGATATTTTTTTATTGCTGCTGTGAGTGGATTTTTAAAACTGGTTATTTCTGCTATTAGAGAAAGCTGTTTTTTCCCCTTCTTTGTAATGGTCTGTTTTTCTGAACTCTCTTTTCCAATTATAGGATATTTTCCAGTTGTTTCTTTTGCAATTTCTGTGTCTTTAATCATACTGTCCGAAGTAATGGTTATTTACATCTTCATTTCTAATAGTTACATCTCTAATTTCTTTTCTATTTCTCATTGCCTTGGCTTGACCTTTCAGAAAAGTATAAAGCATTAGTGAAAGGGAATAAGTTCATTTCTCCCTAATTTTAATGGAACTGCCTTTAGTTCTTTCATCATTAAGAATTGTGTAGGTTTAAAGTAGAAAACTAAAAGCAAAAATAATATATATTCACTTGAAAAAATAATAAATTTTTAGTAAATAGTAATGTTCTGAAATAAGCATATTGTTTTCCTTGTCCAACTGACATGAGGTTTTACTATTAATAAAAATATATGAAACTATATTTTCAATTTTAGGCAATCTTAGTTGGTATTGCTGAACGTTTTACTTGTGTTACAGCACTTTTGTTTCAATGCTCACATGTATATTCATATATAAATTTCTCTCTCTCTTTTCTTTAGTTATATTGCACATTTTGGTATAAGATTTTTACTAACTTCATAAAATAAACTAGATAGAGTTTTATATTTCTTAATAAATGAGGCAGTTAATATAGCATGGAATTATCTGTTCTATTTCTTAAAAGTTTGAAAAAACCCACATGTAAAACTATTTAGTCTTTGAATCTTTCTCATATGTAACCTTTGGTAGTTTTTTTATGTTTGTTTTTTACCCTCATAATTGATCCCTTAAGATTTTTATTTTTTCCTGTGTCACACTTTGACAATTTACATTTTCCAGAAAAACTGTTCAATTTGTTGAAATTTTTCAATTCATTAGGACAGTGCTGTACAGAGATGCTTTTAAACTGAAGGAGACACTGTGTCTATGATTGTTTCTTTCTTTCTCTCTCTCTTTCTTTCTCTCTTTTTCTTTCTTTCTTTTTCTCTCTCTCTTTCTCTCCCTCCCTCCTTCCCTCTCTTCCTTCCTTCCTTCCTTCCTTCCATCTTTCTTGACTTGGTCTCTCTCTGTCACACAGGCTGGAGTGCAGTGGTGTGATCAAAGCTCACTGCAGCCTCCAACTCCTGGGCTGAAGCGATGTCCCTGCCTCAGCCTCCTCAATAGCTGGGACTACAAGTGTATGCCACCAAGCCTAGCCTGGAATCCCTGGCCTCAAATAATCCTTCCACCTCAGCCTCTCTGGGATTCTTGTTACTAGTGTTATGTGTTTTCTCTCATTCTCATTATTTACAATAATATAGAGAATTTTCCATTTAAATGGATTTTATCAGTCACCTCCAGCTTCCCAGTTCCTGAATTCTTCATTTTGATTCATCATTTAATAGAGTGGAGTGTGTTTTCAAGTATTCTTTTTTTCTAAAATGATGCATGTTATAACTTTAGAGTTCATGCATATTTTGAAATGCCTTTATTGTTCCACATTTAAACAGTATGTTGAGTGGGTATAAAATGTTTAGGCCACAATCATTTTCTGCAAAACTCAATAGATATAGTTCAATGTCTTCTGTTCTTACCATTGTATTACAGAAGTGATGTGAGGCTGGTCCTTCACTGGTTATCTGGTTTCTTGTTTTGTTTTTCTCCTGTCTGAATACTTGATGATTTTTTAAAGTCCTTTTAGATAATAGTATTAGGGCCTGAAAACCTAACGTATTAAGAGGTATTAAGTTGTTTCTGCATGTGTATGTGCGCGTGTTAAGGAGAGAGGGAGCAAGAGAGGGAGAGATTAATGTGTTCAGTGAGATGGGAAAATAGACACTCTTATTGCCTTAAAATACATCTCCCATACGGTACAGCAGTTTTTCTCTTCCTCAGCATTATTGGCATTTTGGTCTGAATAATTCTTTGCGGTGGGGAGCTCTCCTGTGCGTTGTAGGGTTTAGCAGCGGCCCTGGCCTCTGCCCACTAGATGCCAGTAGCACCTCTCCCCTCAAGTTGTGACAGCCAAAAGCGTCTCCAGAAATTGTTAAATGTTTCCTAGCGATGGGAAAATCACCCCCTGTTGAGAATCACTGCAGCAGAGGGTGGCCTGACTAGTTGTTTTGTGTTCAGAACTCAGAGGCTGGAACAGAATATTTTCCTCTCTTATTTCAGGTTGGCTCCGTTTCAGGCAAAGAAGCATTTGCGTGCCTCAGTTTATGTTTGTCAGTTCTACTCTCGTGGCTTTATAATTGGTAGAAATCCCTGAAGGTTTTAATACTGTGTCACACTGTAGTATATGTAGTGGCTTTTGAGTTTTTACTTCTAGTTTTTGCTGGTATTTGAGTGGGAATCTGAGAGAGGCTGCGTTAGGCATTGCCGTAGAGTCACTATCTCACACCACTCTCCTTCGCTGTGAATTTTCTCACTCTGCGTATTTTTATACTCAAATCCTTTAAAAAATAATTTCTATTTCTCAGGGGAATTGTTTTTAATGTGTATTTTGGTGTTTCAGGTGACTATCCAGTGGTTCAGAACTGTAATTTGGGATGCCCAACGAAGCAGTTTATTTTGGACCGTACTGAAAAAGGCCTCTTTGCACCCTTAAATGCACATGGTCAGGTCTTCCAGACCCCACCAACACTTGGTTCAGGCCACACATGGCAAGGACGGCTGAGCTGAGCTATCAGCTTGCAGTCTACACCTAGTCAATTCTGAAACCAGGAAGTGATGAAAATCCCCTCTAAATGCAAAGAAGTGTGAGACTCAGTCGAGGCATGGTGTGAAAACAGTTTGGCTGCATACCCTTTGCCCAACTTCATCTCAAGAGACTCGGGGAAAAATACAGAAACACCTCCTTTCCAGTATTGTTTATTTTCATGTCACAAACTGTGCGGTGGAATGAAAACAGGGCCCTAGTGTGGCTCGAGTTGTGAAAATACGACTTTTACTTCTTCTGTTTTAATCCCAGAGAGGGAAAGTTCCAACTAATCTGCTAAAGCCACCTTCTTTGAAACCTTTCAACTACGTGGTTTAGAAACATGGGTGGACGTCGCCAGAATTTAAAAGTGTGTTAGTTCCCAGCCAGAGCAGAGCACGTGTCTGGGGGCTCCCTTTCCATTTGGCCTCTCTCCATCCTACTCTGGGGCTTGGGGGGAGGCTGTGGTGGTTGTCTGGCACCTTCTTCTTTCACATTGTAGTGGGCCCACTGTGGGAATGGCAGCTTTTCATTTTTTAAGTTAATTTTTATTTTTATCAAAGTAATGTATTAAAAAATTCAATGAGTACTAAAATGAAAAATATCAGTCTCCTGCCCACCTCCCCCACCCTAACTTTTTTCCTAACACTTTTTATCTGTTTCTTATATATACTTCCATTTTTTGAATTATATGCTTATAATGTTATCTATTGGCATCAGTTTAGACATCCTCTTTTGACTTCCGTGTGTGGTTGCTGAGAATTTGAATCTCTTGCACTTTTCACATTTTTCCCCTTCTCTTATTTTGCCGATATCTACCTATAACTGTATCAATTATGTATCTGTGTTTTAGTTTTCTGAATATGATTTCTGGATATCTACGTATGTGTAATATATAATGTGTATTTTTTAATACTTACTTTGTTAATATATATTTACAACATTTTGGTTAAATCCATAACCATGGTTAGTTTATTATATCTATGTAACTATTTTTCAATGCTGAGCAAAGTGGAGTTACATGAATATTTTCTTTTTTTTACTTTTAAAATTTTAATTTAAATTGGAAAAATATTGCCACTGGATGTGTAATTATGTCCTTTTATTTTTTTTTATTTCAGAATATTATGAGAGTACAAACATTTTGGTTACATATAATGTCTTTGCCCCTCGCCCAAGCCAGGGCTACAGGCAAACCCTTCCCCCATACCTTGCGCTTGGCGCCCATTGCTTGTCAGTTTGCTCACCTCCAACCCCTTCACCTGAACGGCACCCAGTGAATATTACTTCCATGGGAGCACCTTAGTGTTGATCAATTCATACTAGTTTGATGGCAAGTACATGAGGTTCTTGTTTTTCCATCCTTGTGATACCTCACTTGAAAGGACAGGCTCAAGCTCTATCCAGGATAATATAAGAGGTGCTAGATCACCATTGTTTTTTGTAGTTGAGTAGTATTCCATGGTATACATATACCACATTTTTTTAATCCACTCATGTATTGATGGGCACTTAGGTTGTTTCCACATCTTTGCAATTGTGAATTGTGCTGCCATAAACATTCGAGTGCAGATGTCTGTATGACAGAATGTTTCCCCCCCAACTTTGGGTAGATTCCTAGTAGTGGGATTGCTAGATCAAGTGGTATTTCTATTTGTAGGTCTTTGAGGTATCTTCAAATTACTTTCCACAGGGGTTGGTCTAATCTGCAGTCCCACCAGCAGTGTAGGAGTGTTCCAATCTCTCCACATCCTCGCCAACATTTGTTGTTTTCAGACTTTTTGATAAAGGCCATTCTCACTGGAGATAAGTGATATCTCATTGTGGTTTTGATTTGCATTTCCCTGATAATTAGAGATGTTGAGCATTTTTTCATGTGTTTGTTGGCCATTATTCTGTCTTCTTTTGGAAAGTTTTTGTTCATGTCCTTTGCCCACTTTTTGATAGGCTTGTTTGATTTTTTCTTGCTGATTTTCCTAAGTTCTGTATAGATTCTTATTATCAGCCCTTTACTGGATGTGTAGCATGCAAATATTTTCTTTCATTCTGTAGGTTGTCTATTCACTCTAATGATAGTTTCCTTGGCTGTGCAGAAGCTTTTTAATTTGATCAGGTCGCATTTATTTATTTTTATTGCTGCTGTGATAGCTTTGGGCAGTCTTCTTCATAAATTCTTTGCCTAGGCCAATGTCTACAAGAGTTTTCCCAACATTTTCTTCTAGAATTCTTAAGGTTTCATGTTTTAGGTTTAAGTCTGCTATCCATCATGGGTTGATTTTTGTGAGATGTGAGAGGTGGGGATCCTCTTTCAATCTTCTGCATGTGGATATCCAGTTTTCCCAGCACCATTTATTGAATAGAGATTCTTTTCCCCAGTGTATATTTTTTCTGCTTTGTTGAAGATTAGATGACAATAGGAGGATGGTTTTATATCTGAGTTCTCAGTCCTGTTTCAAAGATCTATATCTCTGTTCTTATGCTAGTACCATGCATAAGAGGTCAAACTGTCACTCTTTGCTTGTGATATATGATATCTAGAAAATCCCAAGGATTCAACCAAGAGATTCCTGGAGTTGATAAATGAATTCAGTAAAGTCTCAGGACACAAAATTAATACACACAAATCAGTGGCATTCACATATGCCAACAACAGTCATGAATATTCTTTCTCTTGTATGTTTTATAAAATTTTGGACTAATAATTTTCTAATTTCCCCATTTATTTAATTTTCTATGTGCTAGCCATGTTTTTTCCACAAACTCAATCAAAGCTGTTTATTTTTTATTTATTTTTTAATTTGCAAGGTAGTATTTTATTTTGTTTTTTAACTTTTTTTACAGTTTAATATTTTTTAATTTTAGAATATTACCCCCACACTTTGCAAATACTACTTTGCAAATTAAAAATAACCAATATTATTTTCCAAATGCTCATGTGGTTCCGATGATCTCCGAACTCCTTCCTGAAGTCCTCTGTTCTCCTGGTTGAATCTTGCTCCTCAGTCTTGCTGGACAGTTAGTGTCTGAGTTCTTCTCTGTGCCACTGTCATATGTTACTTCCTCCATTTCCCGGGTCTTATGTCTTCGTCTTTATTGGTTTACATCCGCGTTTAGCTTGAGTGCATCCAAAGTGTGCTTGGGAGGTAAATGTTTTGTATCCTCATCTGCCTGAAAGAACAGGTTGTACTTGGTTGATTGGCTGGGGATGAATTCTAAGTTAAAATCATTTGTCCTCCAAAATTTGGAGACATTGATTTGGCTTCTTTTATTTTTCAGTGCTGTAGTTGGGATGTTCATTGACATTTTGATTTTCTTTATTTTGTGTTCAGTTTGGTTTGATTTTCTTCAATGAAGGCTTTTAAGTTCTTCTCTCCTATCTCTAAAAGTCTGAAATTTCATGCTTTTATTTACCCGCCTCCTCCTCCTCCTTCTTCTTTCTTCTTTCTTCTTTCTTCTTCTTTCTGAGTCACCTTCTCCTCCTCCTCTTCCTCTCTGAATACTTACTGCCTGAGTACCACGTGAATACTTTGGTCTGGAGTCTCATATCCTTTGTCCTGATAAAAATTTTTAGTGCTTTTTGGATAACTTCTTTCTATCCATTTTATCAGTCATCTTTCCTAAAGTCTTTGTTAGTCAGATATGAGACCTCCCAGATGGATTCTCTAATTTTTAAAAAAATTCCTATTTTCTATCTCTTGATTTTCTTGTTCTTTTTTGTAGGCAATTTCTCTACCTTCATCATACAACTACTTTACTAGTTTGTTTTTATACTGGATTTTATTTCTATTTTCTAACACATTTCATAGTATCCTGTTCTTTCATGGATGTAATATCACCCATCTCTCTGAGGATATTTATTTTGGTTTTAGATATTTCCTTCAATTATCTGCTTTGCTTTTTTTTTTTCCTTCTGGATCCTCTTTTCTGTTTGCAGGTTTTGTTATCTCAGATTGCTGGCTTACAGAAACATACCTGAGCATCCAGGCCATCTATTCATACTTTGGTGTGAGGTGTGAAGGATGACCAGAGGCGTTATGTGTGTGTATGGGGATAATTGGTGGATGGGCAGATACCACTGTTGGGTGGTCAGATGGCAAGATGACCAACTCACTGGGGTCACTATCCAGAGGTCTTTTCGCATATGCCCTCCAATTTCTCAGTAGAAGCTTTCTCCAGTCACTGAATTTTGTGTATTCATTTGTTTGTTTGGGCACAGGCATCTCCTGACTCTGTACTCCATCCTCCCTCCTCCTAGAACTGCACCTTTGAGGAGTTCCAGTGACAGAGCAGCTCATGTGGACGCTCCTCAAAGTCAGTGTCTAGTCCTCACTCCAAAAATGTATATGGATCTCTTGTGTGCTGAGTCTCCTTCCTGATGCTCTTTGTCCGTGGGGAGTTTACACCTTTTCTATTCTTTATTGTAATTTTGATGGGGTTCCAAAAGGCAGAAAAGAGAAACATGTGTTTGAGTCAGAGATTTGGATGCAAATAATATTGGTCCATCTGCTTGAAGGCTCTGACTAGCACAACAAGCAGGGAAGAGGACCCTGAGGTGACTACCAGGAAGGAGTAAGAGCCAATGGACTTCAAGGCAGGATTCAGTTTGTGTTGGGATAAGATATCGTAGGGGAATTCCTTGCCTGCCACTGTGACAATCAAGGTAGATTCTGGAATCATTCACAGTGGGTTTGGTTTAAGGCAGAGCAATAGTCGGAGAGAGCTCAGGCCAAGTGTGTCTTGAAGACAGGGTAGCATACACCTGTGGAAGATCAGCTCCCTTGGGGGCCCACATCTTCTTCATTACAGACACTGGAGTCCCCAGAATCGGCTGGTCAACCGGACCGTGCAGGAAACACATAGGCAGCTGCCCTCCCTGGTATGTTGATTCATCAGTGCTCTGTCTTCCTGACTCTAAAGCGGGGAACTGTGTCAGCCTTCCAGGGCACGTGGCTGTGAAAAACACAATGTGCACAAGCATTTGGGGACCCTAGGGAAGGAACTAGTACTGATTGAGAACCTACTGTGCACCAGGCATAGCACTAAGGATTTCACAGAGGTGAATCTTCTCCATAGAGGATTTTTATATCCTCCTAGGAAGATGGGCAATAATAAGAGCTATCCTTAAGGATATTCAGGGTTATAGCATTAAAAAATTAGAAATGGCAGTTTCTGAATAAATTGTTTGCAAATAGGTTGAAAGAGGGAATCAGGAAATGAAGGCTAATAAATCAGCTATTTCCTGCTGCATGGAGAAGGCTCTGTCCAAGTCCAATTTACCTCTGCCCTGGCCCCTGAATGCTCAATAATGTTTCACAGATTCAGAGAATTTTGTTGCTGGAAGGGGCCCCAGAGGTTCTAGCAAAATGCCTCTCTTTGTAGACCCTGCTGCAGAGGAGCTATTGTGCTGCACGCTCTCCCTCACACCATTAGTGTCAAACCTTCGTCAATATTTGAACATTCATTATTCAGAATTTCATTTCTCTGCTCCTCTTTTTTTTTTTTTTAACTCAGAGAAGGCAAGAAAAACAAGGTTAGCAACTATATCCTGTATTTCTGCAGGAAAGAAATGAGCCACTTCAAGGCTGAGCTGATTTACTGGATAAATATATATTTAGGCATTTGGGGATTTTAAATGTATATGATTTACCAGAGAAATAGGGGGCATCCTTCAGAATCCACTATGCAAAGATATATTGACACAATTTCAACTGTATGGTTATATCTCTGATAAATCAGCCTGCCTCCTTCAGACCTTCAGCCTGCCTCCTCCACTTGACATAAAATATGCACCTCCCATTTGGGGAGGGCAAGGGGCAGGCAGACTTCGAAGTACAGCCAGGTCTGCCCAGGAAGGTCTCACAGGGGAAGGTCCTGTACAGGATGGAAGGCTGGACCTGGGAATCGTGCACAAGGCTGCAGGCTCTTGACTGGGCATTTGTAAACAGTTTCTGACCACTGTGAGCAGCAGGTGCTGTCTGCCTGGGGGAGGATTGGAGGCTGAAAACCCATGCAGGAAACTGGACAGGTGGATTGTGGTGAATTGATAGCCAAACCTTCTTGCACTTCAGTGCCTACACAGGGCTTGGTCCCAAGACTTGGTCACAGCAGCAGGGATTCTGGACAAGTCCTGCCACATGGCTGTCCCTGAGGGGCCCTGCCAAGGAAGCTGTTGAGGCTCCTGGGAGCAGGCACTTTCTAAGGTTCACAGATGGGGACTTGTGAATATGCAAGCTGGAGGGAGCCCCAGCCCTGTAGCTGACTTGTAAGTGCAACATTTCATCACCTGGGAGCCTTTTGAAGCCTTTCTGGGAGGGAACCCTACAGGATGGCCCTGCCTGTAGGACCTGAGTAGAACATACAGACAGAAAGAAAGAGGACAGCTGACAAAGAGGCCACCATGTGGAGGTGAAGGACACAGAGAACCTTTGAATATTGAAGGCTGGGAAGGAAGCCAAGTGCTCATACACTGTTCAGCTTGGAGTGATCTTCCTGTAGGTGTACCCTTCCTGCTGCCAGTTCACAGCCATTTCCAGGGCCAACTCTAAACTTGTTTCCTCCGTAGCTGCATTCTGATCTCATGCCTCTAGCACTATGGAGGTTTGGAACTCCATGGCCTGAGCCTGAGGTTTTACTGCCCACAGGGAGTGGACATGGACTATGCCAAACAACTGCTCTGGCTCCCCCAACTCTCCCACATAGATCTCTCCTTGGGGAGGCTGCACAGAAACTTGCCATCACTCTGCTTAGGGTCTGGTTTTTCTTGTTCATAGGGTCTCACCTGCAGCCGTTTTCCACTGAGAGGGATGGGTTTTTACCCATAGAGTTGGGATTTTGCTGCTCACTTCCACAGAAAGGGAAACTAGACTTGCACAGGGAAAAAAAGAACATTCTCTTATTTCAAGCCAGTATTAATAATTATATGCAATGGTAAATGGAGTTGGAAAAAGTGAATTACCTTTAATCAGAGAGTCTTTTATTCTTAAAGTACATCCTAGGGAGCACATGCTCAGGTAATTAGAGAAGGAGGCTGAAATCCAGAATGTTCCGTGTTTGGGCATGGAATCCCACCAGGACCCTCCTGCTCCCCAGTGCAGCCCCTCCACACCCATTCGCACAGGTCTGGCTCCTGTTGCTGGGAAAGGCTGGGCAGGCTGGAGACCTGCTGTCCATCAGCCCTGAGATGCTATTTCAGTGTCTGCTGCCACCGCAAACATTCTTGCATGATGCCTGAGTCAGACCATTGCAAAGCATATGGGCTTGGGGCAGGGTCAGATGACTGGCCCACATGGAGGCCTATCGGTAACATGCCAGCACTGCTGTGCCACCAAGAAGAGAAACTTGGTCCCTAGGGAGGTTGGCTCATGGGGCTTGCTGAAGTAACTGGTCTGGCCAGGTCCACAGGTTTGAGGAAAAGAGGGGCATAGTGTAAGGAAACTCCCTTAGGAGCTGACATTTATCTGTCTGTCTCTGCATCATCCTTCCTTCCATCTATCAAGCTCATCATCTATTCACTGATTCCACATACCATCCACTGAGTGCTCTCCAGTGGCTGCCAGGATCTGGGCTAAACACTGAGAGCAGAAAGGTGAGAAGCCACTCCTGACACCCCAGGAGCCCATGCTTGGGTAGGGAAGGCAGAGGAGGCCATCGGCATGGCAAGGCTGCTGGAGCACTGTCTCTGGGAAACTAGAGCCTCACACCCACATTACAGCTAAAGGGGATATGCCAGAAAGGGCAAGGGGCAATCTGACCAAGCTGCTACAGGTTGCTTAGACAGAGAGAAACTTAATGAAAGAAGTGGTGGATGTGGCACCCACCTGTCCCAGCTGGTAAGGATGGAGGGGGCAGGCCTGGACGGCCTGTGGTAGGCTGGCCCCTCCCTGCTTTCCAATTCTGCTCCATCTTTGCCATGTGGGTATTCTACTGTGTCCTGAGATTGAGGGAGATGGGTGCCTGCAGGCTTGCATGGCTCAGATACCATTGTCTTCTGCATTAGGCACACCCTTCAGACCTGGGGAGGGTCCTCCTAACTCAGCCATCGTGAAAATGTGACCAGTGGGTTGTGTCTGGCCCTCGCCTTCCCTAGAATCGATGTCTGAACTAGGATAGATTCCTTAACCTCTCTGATCAGTTGAGTCCTGAGCCTATTTAGGAAACTTCTAGAATAGCAGTTTGTGCTGACAACAGACAACCAGGTCAGGAAACTCACTGCCTCAGTCGGGATCTGGGGAAGGGTATCTGGGATTCAGGGCTGCAGAGGTGTCCAGAAGTGAGAGGCAGGGCTTGGTGAGTAGTCACGATGTGGTCATTAGGACAGCTCTCTTTTCCCCTGACTGATTGATTCAGGCAGCCGAGTGCCAGGCCAAGTGGGCTGGGTCAGAGCGATGGGATGGTGGCTAGACTGCAGAGAAGATGGATGGATGGTTGTTCTGTAATCAAGCATTCTCAAGACGTGGGGAGCATCCTGACCTGGGATGTCACCACCCTCACACCAGGCTCAGTAATGAGAGAATTAGCGCGTGCTGAGGAGCTGCAGCAAATAGAGGGTTTTCAGTGCAGCGAGTCACTTTGAAACTCAATCTCCTTACCCCAGATGCACACTGAAAATGAAATGGCTTCTCTTTGTTTGAAATCTCCTTGAGACAGGAGGAATATTGGAATCAGACTCTGGCCTCTGGGGAGGATTTGATAGAATTCTCTGTGTTCTTGGCCTTGAAAACTGGAAGAGGTTCAAACCCTCAGGGAGTTGTCCCTTGAGGACAAATGCTTTGCACAGAAAAGCACTCTTTAGGTATATGGGGAGAAAATGACTGGTTTTGCATGAATTTGGCTTTTAAAGGGCATTGGCATTAGTTCCCAACATAAAAATGTAGGAGAGGACTTAGAAATCATGTAGACCATGTCCATTTTACAGAAGGAGAAACTGAGGTCCAGAGAGTTTAAGTGACTCTCCTGTGGCTGGGGACAGTGTTGATTTCTCATCCATTCCCCCATACCCCACCAATGATGCTTTCTGTATAATGGGTGTCCTGTACGCACTGGTAGAAGAGGAATGAACCGGCTAAAGATTTGCATTGTACCTAAGATCCACTTTGGATAACAGTCTTATTACTGAGCAAGCCAAGAGGTATAAAGTTGAAAAGTGGATTTCATATTTCCTGGAGGTTCCATGATTTCTCCATGTAGTGAATACTAATTAATCCATGTTCCTTGAATGGTGGGTTTCATTAAACTGCATTTTCTCTGCCTCCTCAAACATTGACTGGTTGATGATTTATGAAGAATAATTACAGGAATTCTGCAGTTAGTGTTAGAATAACTTTTGGGTGTGACTCGTATCAGGCCCTAACCCTTTTTGGCATGGTCATTTTTTACATTCACCAGTTTCCCCAACCTAAGAGCCACAGGAACCTCTGATCCTGTCACCAAGCTCTGGTGTGGCCCCTCCTGCCAGCCTGCTCCTCCCATCACCCACCAGAATAAAGTGTGAGGGGCAAGTCAGCCTTTGCAGCCCCAGTGGGGAGCTCACCAATTCTTGGCTTGCATAACATTTGTGGGTTTACTGTCACTTGTGGTGGATTAGGGATGACAGCAAATTCTTTGATACTCATCCAAAGGAGGGATGGAGCCCATTTCCCCTCCCCTTGAATCTGGGCTGGCTAGTGTGACTGGTGTGAATAGTGTGAGTGCTGCAAAAGTAACACTTTTCCAGTTCTACCATAGTTCTCACTTTGAGAACATATGCTGCTTCTTCCTTGGTCTCTTAGTGTCCTGAGCAGTCATGTAAGTTCCACTCCCCTGTGAGAGAGAGTACATGGAGACTCCTGGAAACTACAGGGTGAGAGAGATGGGCCCAGCCTGCAGGCAGCCTTACCAAGGTGCCAGGCAGCTGAATGGGGCCATTTGGACCCTTCAGCTCACTCAGCTGCCAGCTGAATATCCTGGGGGGCCTTGGTCCATGCCACATGGAGCAGAAAGATCACCCCACCCATCACCAACCTTTATCTGAATTCCTGACCTGGAAAATGCTTATAGATAATTAAAAAATAATAAGAAGAAGAATTTGGAGCCAGACTTCTGGGTTTGAGTCCCACTTTCTTGCTATGTGGCCTCAGGAAGATGCTGATCATCTCTGAACTTTGGTTCCAGCATCCCTAACTGGGGTAACACCACTTTTCTTTCAGAAGAATTGTGAAGCATATACCATAATGTGGCATAAAGGGCCTGGCAGCATAGAGCAAGTGTGCAACAAACCCAAGCTATTCTTTTCACTTCTGTTTTTCAGCCAGCCAGAATTCCATCAGGCATGGGTGTCTTAGGAATAGCTCCTTACATGCAGTGTGATGTCCCAAGAGCAGCCTGGCTCATCCTGTTGCGTGGCTGCAGTGTTCGGAGGGAAGGGCCATGCAAACACTGAGACCTGGAGCTGGGTGCATTTGGTGAATTGGCCCAGATCCTGACCTGCCAGGGTGCAGGACTGCCACTGTGTTTGTGGATGAGGCACAACCGCATGTGTATGTGCATGTCCGTGTGCCCGTGCACCGATGAGCGTGTGTCAAAGGGAAGGGGAAGGGGCTGCCATTGAGGGCATCCAGCCCAGTAACCATGGCTGTGAGGGGTCCTGAAGCCAGGAGCTGCACGGGCTTGGGGCATCATGTCACAGCCCTGGCAGGTCACTCCTCTGCCCGGCCTTAAAGATAACACAGGGGAAAGCTCTTTCTAAACTGTATAGCACTCTTACATGCGCAAGGCATCATTCTTAATAGCGTGACAAGGAGGAGGAGGAGATAGAGGAAGTGGACGAGGAGAAATCCGCCTGAATCCGCCTGATAACAATTTTACATCTATAATTCCTTCCCCTTCCTGCCGCATTGGAATTTTATGGGGATTAGTGAGCATCCAGCTGCAGAAGGCCCGAGCTCCTTAGGAAAGGCTCAGCCAGGACTTTACTTAATGAATCCCCTCAGAGGGGATTTGCTTTTGTGGTGAAAATTCCCTGCCGGGAAGAGATGTATTCCACCACCTGGGGCCACTTCCCCAGGCTGCTGTAACCAAGGAGGGCCGCCGGGGATGCAGCCACTCTTCCAGGTCCAGTGGCGGGTGTGTTCGCTGAAGTACTCAAAACTCTCAGGCTGCCATTTCTGTTTTCTACCCCCTTCTTCCTGCCATAGAGAGAATAGTCCCTGATGCTCTCCCGCCAGCTCCCCTGCACCACAATGTGGCACCCCCCAGAGTTTACTTGTCAGGCCCAGGACTGCTGGTGTGCTGGGAAACACAATGTCATGCCCAGGGAGCCTTCTGCACTCATGGACGTGTGAGCTGTGGTGCTTGGGTCCCTGGCCTCCCTGCAGAGCTACTTCCTCAGGTGGGGTTCCGCCAGTGCAAGTATTCCAACCAGTCTTGCATAAACAACCCCGTGGTCTCACCTCCGCTGGCTGTCCTGAGCAGTCTCACGCCTATGAAAAAGAAAAGAAAGGTCCAGACTGCCAAGTACTCTGGGCAAGAAGGTGGAGATTTGAAGCCTAAGATTTGAGACCCTGAGGATAGGATTGTCAGACAAAATATAGGATGCTGAGTTAGATTTGAATTTCAGACAAACAATGCATGCATTTTTATTATAAGTGTGCCCCTGTCTTAGTCATTTTGTGCTGCTGTAACAGAATACCATGGACTGGGTAATTTATGGTGGACAGAAATTTGTTGGCTCACAGTCCTGGAGGCTGGGAAGTCCAAGACCAAGGGGCCACATCTGGTGAGGGCCTTTTTTGCTGTGTCATCCCATGGCAGAAAGTAGAAGGGTAAACAAAGGGCAAGAGAAAGACAGAGACAGAGATAGAGAGAGAGAAAGAGAGAGAGTGAGAGAGAGAAAGAGAGAGAGAACACAAGAGGAGATTGAACTCATCCTTTTACAAGAAACTTCTTCCCTCAATCATGGCATTAATCCATTCATGAGGGCTCCACTCTCATGACCTAATCACCTCTCATTAGGCCCCACCTCCCAACACTGTTGCATTAGGGATTAAGTTTACAACACACGCTTTCTGGGGGACACATTCAAAGCATAGCAGTCTCAAATAGATTTTTCACAAAGCATGATTTTTTAATGTAAGTATGTCCTATGCAATATTTGGGACACATGTATGCTAGTATACTAAAAAAAAAAATTATTCACTATTTGTCTAAAATTCAAATTCAACTGAGCATCATGTATTTTTATTTGCTAAATCTGGCAACCAAGCCGAGGAGGGCTGCCCCTCCTACAGTTTGTTGGTCTGGGTCTTGTTGCCTGAGCTGTGTTTGCCGAGTTGGCAAGGCATCCTTTACCAGGCTGATTGTTTCCTCTTGAGAAATTCACTTGCACCAAGGCAGTGGCCCCAGGTAGGTAAGGTGCTGCCTTATTATCCCATCTGGCCAAACAGCAAGTGCACTCTCCAACTGATAGAGAGCAGCTTTGTGACTCGCTCCCTAAGAACTCTTCTTAGGCATTGAAACAGCTCCCTACACCAAACAGCAAATGCTAGACTTTTGAGTTAAATTTAAAGAAGTCCACTCCTAGGATTTTAATTTCTTGTTTATATTCTATACTCATATCAAAAAAAGGTATGATATCTGAGCCCCTAAATATAATTTGGTACTTTTCTGTCTAACTGTTAGTAAACCAGGCTCAAGCTTAATTTAGGCTAGAATGGGGCTCTCCCTTGCACCCACATAGCCACTTCCGAGTGAGAAGCCCTCCATGAGACATGTTTCCCTGGGGCCAGATAGTCCCTGGCTTCAATGAAGGCTCTGCTGGCTCCAGCTCCACTCTTCCTCCCTGTGCCTTTCCACACCATCTTTCCTGATTTGGCCATCAAGGAGAGGGCCAAATTGACCCTGTCCTCCCTGTCCTCCATTGACCTCCCTGTCCAGGTGGGTACCTGTCCCTGTGTCTGGTTTGTGGCACCTTGAGGACTCCCTGCACCTGTATGTCCATCCTGATGTGAACACTGCCCAGATGCATTCCTTTGGCAGAAGCCTTTGCAGCCATAGAACTGCAGCTGCCTCTAGCATGGATGACGCCATGACACATCCTTTCCCGAGTTAGTGGTTGGGAGAAAGAAGCAGGAGGGAGGCTGACCAGCCTGTTCCCTGAAGCCTGGGACAGGAGGACAGTGAGGTGGGGGCACTGTGGACGGGCCATGTTGGCTTCCCAACGATCCCCCCATCAAGCCAGCCCAGGGAGCTTCCCGAAGACTCCACTCTTCCCAGGTCTGAATGTCAGGTTGGGCATTACAAATCCCAGAAACAGATTCTAATTAAAGCCAAACTTGGCTCACTTTCAAATGACTGACTTAAACAAAAGGGAGGTCTGCCTGCATTTTTGCAGCTCCCTAGGCTGTCAAGGGGCAGGCATTTTTACACGTAGCTCAAGCATGGTGGGAGGACCCTGGTTTGTTGGGGGTCTGTTTGCTGCCACTGTCACTGTTACAAGAAAAGGGAATGGAAGTCATTGGAAAGCAAGATCGTCTCCTGAGGGGCTTTAAGTGTGGCCGAGCCATGCTTTCCTGGAGGAGAGCGGCTCTGCCTGCATCTTCCCTGAGGGACTAAACCCTGTAGGTAAAGGCCAGCGTCTAGCCCTCAGCAAGCAGAGAAACTTCAGCTCAGACTGTGTGGTCAGCAGTACCCAGCGTGCTGCAAAGCAGAGAGGTTAAGAATACCAGCTGCGTGATGAGACGGAACCCAGTTCGTGATCCCAGTTCTGCTTACTTACTTACTGCTGTTTAATATGGGCCATATTTTCTCACTTCTCTGAGTCTTAGTTACTGGCCTTAAGTGGAGATAAAATTACACATGTTTCATAGGATTGTTGGAAAGATCAAACAAGATAACGTAGGCAAAGTTCCCAGCACAGTGCCCGTCCCTGAGTAAGTGTTTAATAAATAACACTGTTATTAGAAAGCATATTAATTATATCTGTAATGTCTTAACACATTTGGTTGTTTTTAAAGTGATATCTTTTAAGCAAAAATAAGCTGCCTACTTAATTCAACTATATTCTTAGGTGATGCATTACAGTATAGAAATTGCTTTTTTCCTAAATGTTTTTTCTCCTACATTTTTACCTTCTGCAGGTTTTTTTTGTTTTGTTTTTTATGTTTTTAATCTTTTGAGGCATCTCAGAATCAAGGCCGAGTTTGAATGAGACAGGTAGTTGTTCAGGAGATGCCTGAGAAATGCCAAAGAATTTAACACTGCTATGGCATAGCAGTTGTCAAAGTGTGTTCCATGGACCCCTAGGGGATCCTTTTGGGGGTCTCCAAGGTGTGAATTATTGTCATAGCAACACTTCTAGATGCTTGTTTCAATGTGTTGACATTTGTGTGGATGGTGCAAAAGCACTGGTAGGCAAAACTTGGTTCTGTCTATGAAGCTATATTGCAGTGACACCAAAGCGTACTGCTAGTCATTATGTTCCTTGCCACTAGCCACTCCAAAAAAAGTCAATTTCATGTAAGAATGTCCTTGATAAACCTGTAAAAGTTAATAATTTTATTAAATCTTGACCGTTGAGTTCTTTTGACATTCTGTGTGATGAAATGGTAGTAAGTTCAAATAAAGTACTTCTGCTGCATATGGCAGTATCGTGGTAGTTGCAAGGAAAAGTGCTCGTGTGGCTGAGTTGCAGGCTGAACTAGCCACTTCTCTTCGTGGAACATGAAGAGAAACAATGAACCATGAACACACACAAACTGTGTTTATTTAGGCTTGGATATTTTCTTGAAAATAAAAGGAGTGAGCCTACCATTCCAAGGAAGACAACTGAAAGTATTTATTGAGAATAGTTGAATTTAAGCTTTCAAGTGGAAATTAGAGTTTTGGGTAAGTTGACAGCTTGCCATTATTCATGAAGTGATATTAATGAATATGTTTTTTTGATCCTATATGATGTAATATGTCAACATTCAGTAGATATATACAATTCAGTGCATAGATATTTGCCAAATGACCAATACATGATCAAGCATAGGTAAAAGTTTCATTGAAAGTTCAAAATAGACAAATGTATTTTTAATGCAAGATTAATGCAAAATTTTTATTGATTAGGTTTAGGATTCTACATTGCAACTTAATCACATTTTCGTGTGGTATCAAAGAAGAATATCCCAAATTATCTGAAAAAGCCATTGTGGTGACTTTCCCTTTTCCAACTACATATCTGTGTGAGGTGGATTTTCTTTACATAATTCAACCAAAATAACATTGCATCAGGTTGAACGCAGAAGCAAAAGTGAGGATCCAGCTGTCTTCTATTGAGCCAGACACAAAGAGATTTGTAAGACTGTAAAACAGTGTCAGTCTTCTTACTATTTTTTGAAAATATAGTTATTTTTCATAAAAATGCGTTCTTGGTGTTAACATGTAATGTTAACTACATTATGTAGTTAACATGTAATGTTAACTACTATAATGTCTATTATGTGGGCCCTTGATAATTTCCAAGAGTGAAAGGGGCCATTAAACCAAAAAAGTTTGAGAACTACTGCAAATGCTTTTTTTTCTTTCTAAACTGTATCTCTTCCTACATTTTACTGTAATTTTTGGTGTGTGAGCCTCTCTCCCTAGCTGGATATGCAGGCTCCTTGAGGATAGAGTTTTCTTTTTATTTGTATCCCCGTCAACTAATATGTGGCAGGAAAGGCAGTAAATGTTTGGTAAATATTTAATGAATGGGATAATGCATGTTAGATTATCTCTCCATCTGTAAAAATGGGATCTGCTAGCTCACAGCATTGCCTGAAATAATATCAGGTTATGACCTCAGACTCTATGGTTCAAGAGACCTGGTTTCCATTAATATTTGCCTCATGGTATCTGTGTGTTTGGGCAGCTACTTGATTTCTAGTCTAAGACATGAATCCTGCAGTTGGGAAACACAAATTCCTTGGCCCCAGACCAAGTCCTGTTGAATTAGAAACTCTGGGGGTGGCCCCAGCAATCTGAGTCTTGACAAGCCATCCAGATGATTCTGATGTGTCCTAAAGTTTGAGAACTTCTAAGCATCTTTTATTCCCCTGTAAAATGGAGAATATAACTCTACTGGGGCTGCTGACAGATTACATGAGATAATACTCGTAAAACGCTTAGCAGCAATGCCTAAGCACTCGATAAGCAGTACCTATTCTTATTTTTAAGGACAAGGACTTAGACTATTTTTCATCTTACTGAACTGTTTCCTTTCCCACAGCTACAGCCTTTTCTCATATTCTGTGGCCTCGAGCGTGGGGTGATGAGTGCGGCTGAGTTCGAGAGAGAAGCAGAGAGGCCCAGGAAGCTGAGGAAGGACAGTGTGAGGCCAGGACCCTGAGGCTTCTGTTTTCTTCTCCCCTCCTAGATGAAGGTCTGCTGACCACTAGCCCCACAGGGTCACTGCTCCTACCATGGTGAGGGACAGCACACAACAGTACAGCGAACTCCAAAAATGGCCCTCATGGAGGGAGAGAGGAGTGGCAGCTTAGAGAGAGGTCGAGAGAGGAGAAATTCTGGGCAAATTAGAGCAAGTAACCTTTGCAGATGGCAGCTGGGGAAACAGAAGGTGAGAAACTGTCATTCCAAATTGCAACTTTGACAAACAGAATGAATCAGCGCCTTGGCAGACAGGTGCCTGAGCTTCCTGGTGTCACACTCCAGCCTGGCTTATCGGAGGACCCATTCCAATGACCCTATTAAAGGTCCGTTGGCATCTGCAAGTCTTCCTGTTAATTGGAAAAGCATCGAACTGCACAGCCAGCAAAAGCCCATCGAGGATTCAGGGCCCCCGTAGGGCTGGCTGACCCATTAACTGTTTCCCTGCCTGCAGCTCTCGGTTTTATGCACCCGGAGTTCCCTGAGGGCAATGTGCTTCCTCTCCAGTGCATTGATTCACTCATTCATCCACTCTGTTCATTCACTCATTCATACATTTCTCTGTTCATTTGTTCCTCCCCTTAACACACATATATTTACACCTGTGTGGCAATTTCTATTTACTCTAGATCAGTGGTTCTAAAACAGGGACAATTTTCCCCCTTTTTCTTCCTGTGACATTTGGCAATGTCTACAGACATTTTGGTTATTAAAACTGGAGGGTATACTGGCGAGTAGTGGGTAGAGATGACGCTGCTGCTAAGCATCCTGCAACGCACAGGACAGCTCCCTGCAGTAAATAGCTATTTGGCCCCAAATGTCAAAAGTGCCAAGTTTGAAAAACCCTGAAACATGGATATTTGAGGGTTACATGCGGGCTGAATAGACAATGGAGACAGCAGATACCTACTACATTGGCAAGTTGGGCAATGAAGATCTGGACAGAGTGGAGTGATGGCTTGAAGTGGGGATACTGAGGTGCTCTCTGTAAGAGTCAGTGGAGGGCAAGGGACAGGGTGCTAGGGAGAGAGAGCGAGGAGGGAAGGGAAGCCTCCACTAGTCTACTTTTTTAGTCTCTTTCAAGTATTAGAAAATACTGTCCTCTCACCAAGGTCCCATGACCTTAGGTTTGAAGCAGGTGTCATGGAGCATAAGGGGGCAAGTAGCCAACTTGTTACCACACCCGCCTCTCCATGCACATATGTGCTGGGATCCAGTCATTTTTGGTATGCAGTGGCCACTATGTTCCTGGGCTCACCACCTCTACACCAGGGCTGAGTGGACTTTGTTACAGGGCCACTGTGACTTCTGTTCTTCCAGCTTTGTGCCTCCTCCCACAAGTGTCTGTCTCAGGAGATGATGAAAGGCTCCAATGCCCAGCCATCAGTCAGTTCATTCCTGCCTGCTTCCTCTGTGGGCTTTGTTGCTAAGCTCACATTTCTGGCAGGAATGGTGACCTATAGAGCTGGGAGGTATAACCTCTGCGGATGCTTCCTTACAGACTCGGAAGTGGGCCATCTGCTATTACCCTGCAGAAGGCGCCTCTAGCCATGATGGTCCACTGGCTCTTTTGGGATCTAATGGACCAGCCTACTATACAAGCACTGCCTTGTGGTTCTTCCTACCTTACCACTGGGCGGCACTAGGCTTTCAGCAGCTGAGTTAGAGTGGGGCCTTGCCATTGAGATTTTTGGCTATCTTGAAAAGCATCTCCCTGCATGAATCTTTGACTCAGATTACATCTTTAAGCCACTTAATGTGTTCTGAAGATCTATTGTGTAACAAGTGCATTGGCTAAAAACAGCATCAATCATGTCATTATTAATGTTTCACCCCACTTCTTGATAGGAGGAACATCAGGTTATTTGGGGACCATGTTTTGAAACCCCCTATGATGTGATAAGAGAAGAGGAGCATTGTTTATTCATCCATCAAGTTGTCCTGAACACCAACTTTGTGAGTACAGAGGTGACAAAATCAGGTATCCTGCAAGTGAGGAATTCATAGCTCATGGACTAACTTCTAGGCCTTTGAAGTCTGTGCTCTGAGTGCTCTTCCTGGTTGGAAACTTGAGATGGGGCAAAAGCTGGCTCTGAGTCAGTGATGTTATTCTCCTGTGAACTTCCAGTGGTGCCCCAGGATAAGCACCCCGAGGACCTTACCCTGGGAGTGAAGCCTGCCTCCTCTTACCTTTTTAACCTTCACAGCCAATGCATTCCCTTTGGAGTTTAAGCTCATGTGCAGTTGGTTTTCTGTTGCATGCATCCAAACTGGTATAGATCATTGACTAAGAACAAATTAGAGGAAATGATATATGGACACACACAAGCCATGACTGATGGGCATGGCTGATAGATGGGGCTTTCTAGGATTAGCCTGGGTGTGATTTTGCTTTATTTGCTGACTTTAGAGCCTAACCTTTGAGTTAGATGTGGCTCTCCTGTGACCATTTACAGCCACTATTATTCTGTAACAGAAAAGTCAACTTAATCTCCACTCCCCAAATGGTAAGGAAATCATAATAAAGGATAATTCTTTAAATTAAAATGAACTTACATTTATTAAAAGCATATTACAAATATTTTTATCATCATACCACAAACCACCAACCAGTGTTGTGGGCATTGTCTTCCTCATGCCATCCTCTCCACGTGGGAAGGTAAGTGGCCTCTGGTTACCAGGGCCTGGTTTCCTCTTCTTGTGGCTTTGGACCTTGCTTTATCTCATGAGAATTTGCCTCCGAGCCTCTGATCCACTGGTAGAAGGTGGTAGAACAATTCAAATGTCCAACCACCTGTCATGTCTAAGAGTCCTTCCATCCCCGATTCTCTTGGGGTTCTATTATCTTAGCTTTGAAAATGACCTGAAGGAAAGGAAATAAGAAATCTAACAGGCTAGACTGGCAGGGTCATTTCGTTCTAGCCTACGTTTACTCTGGGCCTGGGTCCTAACCACCTTCCAAAGTGTACTTATTTTTTCTTTGAAAAGCAAGACAAAGGCACCAAGTGGTTATTTCCTAATAATAAATTCCCCCAACCTCTTTGCTATTACTCTATTAATGATTTAGTCCCTTGGGGGTTTCCTCTCTATAGGAATGGCTAAAGCAAGCTGTCGTCTTTCTAAATCGTTTCTGATCATAGCTTCAAGATTGATTAGCACCTGCTCTCCTATTTCTCCCCACCTGGAGGCATCTTTGAGAGCAACATGCTGAAAAGATGACAACGGTAGGGACCCAAGGAATTCATAAATGGCTTTGACTGTGTGGGTTTTGATGAGGCAATATGGAAAATGATTGCATTAAGCATTGCTGTTTATTTACTTGACTTTGTACAAGACAATCAATTTTTTCACGTTTCATGCCTCCTGTCAGGAAGGTAAATGGCAGAGAAGGCAGGCTGGATGCATTACCTCATTGCTCTAAGAGATGCTGTCACTTCTCAAATCACTTTAGAATGTTTTTAATAACAGCATTTTTCATTCCTATCCACTGAGGGAGTGGAGATTCTCTCCTCACAAAGAACAGGACACAGAGGAAGGTGAGGTATGACCAGGAAAAGATGAGCTAATTTTTCCTTGAACTATATGAAAATGTTGCTTCTGTAGGTCAAATATTGTCAATTTCATATAAAAGTTTAACATGGTTGTTTGTCAGGGTAGTGTTAATCTGTCCCTGGAAGGCAGGAATTGATCTTATTTGAGCATTTGGGGAAAAAATTCCAGATCTTTGCCGAAAGAGCTGGTCAACATCAGCCCTGGTCACAACAAACGTTAAACTGGGTTTATGGCAGGTCAGAGGGTAAGCTGGACCCATTGAATGTACATGACAGAACAGTGCATGCATCTTTGGTGTGTTGATTGAATATTTTGGGGATTCTGGAAAATTGATCAGAAGGATGGATGGCTCCTTTATCATGGTCTCTGAGTTGGAATATGAAGCTCCAGAAACCAGGCTTCTAAGTGGGAAGAAAAGGCTGGTTAGAAAAAAGAAAAAGAAAACAATGTTTGCTTTATTTAAGAGGTGAAGAGTGGAAGAGAGAAGTTGCTCAGTCATAGGGTTTGAGTTTGAGTTTAGGCTCTGACGACTCTGTGGCCAAGTCATGGTGTCTTCAAGGATCAGCTTTCTTGCTCGTAAAGGAACCTAATAAAAGTATAAAGTTGGTATTAATGTTATGTATCAAGTTGGGTAGGCCATGGTATCTAGATATTTGGTCATATGTTATTCTAGATGTTTCTATGAAGTTATATTTTAAATAAGGTTACTATTTAAAAATGTTTCCAACACATAGAGATGATCAATACTTGAAGTGACGAATACCCAAATACCCTGACTTGCTCATTACACACTCTATACATGCAACAAAATATCATATGACATGTGTCCCGTAAACATGTAAAATATTAGTATATACCAATTTAAAAAACAAGGAGAGGAAAACAATTTGGCTATTTGACAAATTAAACATAGAGTCACCATTAAAAAATTGGGACCTTTATGAGGCTTTGGAAACCAGTTTAAGGTGAATCTCTCAATGTGGGGGTTAAATTAGACTAGTAAGGGTCATGATATCACGATGTAACAGTGTAGGATCGGTGACACAACAGCAAGACGGAGATTTTGAGATGAGGGCTTCAGGGAGAGTCTTAGCATATCAGCACATCAATAGTTGTTTGATGCTCTCTGTATATGCAACATTTGCTTTTCTGGGCAAGTGTGTCCGGAAATAGCAGTCGTGTTGATAAAAACAGTGGCAAGTGAAGAGACATTATGTGAAGATAGTCAAATAGCAAAGTCGCGTAGATGATGACAAAAAATTAACATTTAAATCAGTAGACTTTGAGTCAAGCACATTAACCTCCATAATTTGGATGAGCCTCATCCAAATACTTGAAAGCTTTAATTGAAAACAAATAAACAAAAAGACTTACCACCCCAAGGAAAAGCAATAATTCTGCCAGCAGACTGCCTTTGGACTTGAACTGCAACTCTTCTCTGGGTCTCCAGACTGCCAGCTATCCTGTAGATTTTGGATTTGTCAGTCCCCACAATTCTGTGAGGCCACTCTCTCTCTCTCTCTCTCTCTCTCTCTCTCTCTCTCTCTCTCTCTCTCTCTCTGTGTGTATGTTTTGTTTGTCTGGACAACCCTGACAAATAAGTTGGATAAAGTAATTTTTAAGTGATCCCATCTGTTCATTCAAGGTACGAAGCACCTACTCTGGGTCTGACCCGGCACAGTGTACCTTGACATTAATTTAGTCTCTCGGAGACCACATCTGTCTCATTCACTGCTCTCCACCCCCAGTTCCCTGCACAGGGCATAGCACGAAATTTGTTCCTATTAAATAATCATTTCTTTCCCTCTTTGAGCCCTAATTCTGGGTCCATTCCAGAGGAGTGGGACTTGACGTGGAACTATAGCAGAACAGAGACAAGCCCCTCAGAGACCCGGGGAGCCAGGCGTGGAGAGGGAAGTTCAGAGAATGCCGAGTGGATGCTAGAAAGAGGTGCTACATGCTGGGCACCTCGCCTCACTCTGCCCTTGAAGGCCTCAGATGGCATTACGAGCAGTCGAAGGAGGCGCTGCCTCGCAGCACGCCAGCTAGCCCTCCACTCATCCGTGGGGCGCCGCAGGTTGCTCGCAGCAGTAACTGGCACGGGTGTTAGCTCAGAGGATCTTACAGATTTATTTTAAAAGATTTACATCGTATACATATTTATCGTTATTTTTTCCAGACGCAACACAATTTCCACAAACATTGCATATTCATTCCTTATAAACTCAAATTTATTATAGTCTCAATTTTTTTTCTCTGCGTAGGTTTTATCTCTTCCTTTCTGTGTGTTTCCTGATCTTCAAGGTGCTTCCTCCAAAGGCCTGTGTTTGTCCTCATGCTTCTCTGTCCTTTGTACCTCCATATGCTCTCATTTGTGTTCAAATGTACTAAAATTTTTAATATGGAATTAACAGATGCTTACTGTCAAAAATTTGAAAATTGAAAACAATGAAGGAAGAAAACTATACCCATAATTCTGTTAATATTTTGGTCTATGTACTTTAACTTGTAGCCTCTTTATCCAGTTTATTATCATTTTGTACCCACTAATCTATTCTAAGCATTTTGATATAAAACATTGAGATCCTTATTGTTAATGGCTGCCCATTTGGCTGTCTACCTTTGGGTATAATATCATTTGCTAAACAATTTCTGTAATGTTGGACATTTGGTTTGTATCTGTTTTTCAAAAAATGATTATGCATAACACTTCAAAGAACATATTGTACCTAGATCTCAGTTTGCCTTTTGGGTTACATATTTAGAAAAGACACTCGATCATAATACTGGCTCGGGTCTATTGAGCACTCCTGTGGGCCAGCCTCCATGCTGAGAGCTTTGTCTATGCTTGCCTGGTTGCCACTGACAGTAGCCTTATGGAATTGGTGCCATGACCCCCAGTGCTTCAGATGAGAACACCGAGGTACGGGGAGATGAGGTGTCTGGTCTTTGTCCATGATGTCCACTCAGCTAGCAAGTGGCAGTCTGCTTCCATCACATTTGGCCACTCTACTGGGTAGAAGGCCTGGACACTTCCCAGGGCTTCTCACACAGATTGCCAATTTACTTTCTAAAAGGCAGTCCTGATAACTCCTTCTCCTGAGCTGGCCTGTCTTGTCCTCGTTTGTCCCCAGGACTGTTGGAAGGATGAGCAGGGTCATGGGTGCCAAAGCCCAGCACAGCCTGGCACTTGGCAGGTGCACATGAGAGATGGCTGCCATCATTTCTGCCATGAGGGCCTCTGCCCTACAGGGCTGAGCATGTGGGCCCATCTTCTTCCTTGCCTTTAGGAAGACTCTTTCTTATGGTCTCTGTGTGCCTTCCTGTCCTGTGGCCAGAGGACACACAGCAGCATTTCCCTAGGTCCTTTTTTACCCATGGGTTTCTCTCACACCACCCTCTGGCCCGGCCTGAAACTCCTCCCTGACTTCCTCCACCTCAGTGCCAATAGCCCACCTATCAGACCACTTACTCGCAGGACAAGAAAGACTGTTCATTTCTGAGTCCAGGCCATCAAGTGCCAGGTGATCCTGGCACCAGTAAGCCTGTCCAACAGAGTGGAGCTCCGGCCTTCTTTCAGTAGATCCAGAGCCCTCTGCCTTCCAGGCGGCCATAGGGCTGGTGTCTACCCCATGCGTGCGTGGAGGAGCTGAGGCTCCCTCCTCCTGCCGGGCTGGGCTGGTCCCTCAAGCTGACCTGCTCACCGCATTGGCCTCCTCTGCCTCCTGGCTGCAGCATCTCTTCATGCACTTAAGCAGTCCCTTCTCCTCTTTAGGCAGAGCAGCCCTGCCAGGCTCTCCCTGGATGCACCCCCCCTCAGCAGAAGCTGGAGCTCTCAGAGCCTCTGGAAGGGCCTGTCACAGGCAGAGCTGATGTGATGCTCTCTGCTTTACCCTTGCAGCAACAGATTTCCACAGAGGGGCCAGCGCTGGCATGGAGACTCAGGTGTGCTGACAGTGCCCGGGGCACTTCTAAGCGAAGGCAGGCACACCACCACGCAAACGTGTGACAGCAACAGCAAATCCCAAACGGAGAAAGGAGTTAAATTTGCCTCTCTATTCTACTCTGGTCTCATTAGATTTGCAATAGATTTCATGCTTCCAAATGCATTTGCCACACAAAGATGCTTGGGGTTTCTTGTAGCCCTTGCAGAGGAGACAGGCAGGGAGGAAGCAGTGGCTACAGGGAAGGAGGCTGGGCTCTGGGAGCAGGCAGCCTGTGGAGCAGGGGAGACTATTCAGGATGTGAGCCAGAGTGCCCATTACTCAGGGCCACCTGCCCCTCCCCAGCTCTGCTTAGTGCCAGCCTAGGTAGGCTGAGAGGAGGACATCCGTTTACGCAGAGTGACAGGATTGAGAGTCACTCTGGGCCTCCTCGGTGAAGCTCCAATAAAGTGGTTGCTGGATACAGACCTTAAGCATGTCATAGCCACATCCTTCCTTCCTGCTTCCTCTGAGCCCAGAAGCAGGTGATGCAGAGGCTGGGGAAGGAGCCAGGGCAGGAGCAAAAGCTTCACAGTCACAGAGATATACTCCAGGCACCACGTGCAACCCAGACTGTGTCTGGAGAGTCCTTCCCAGCAGGAGTCCCTGGATGAGGAAGGTTCACAGGTGAGGGGGATAAAGAAGAGAGAGCAAGAGGTAACAAGCCAGATGAAACAGATGGACAGGAGACGCCATAGGAGGGAACACTGAGGCCAGCCAGCTCTTCCATGTCCTGCTCTCTCAACAGTACCGCTTGTCTCTCCTTGCTTCTTTTCCTTTTCCCTCTTTCTTCTCTCTGTTATTTTCTTCTCCTTTGAGGAGGTTCCAGTATGCCCCACCAACGAGTTGTGTTATCAGGTTCCGAAACCCTCAGCCCCAGAGCACGTACTCCTTAAGCCCCCTGGCAGGCCCCGCGCGAGGACCACAGGCTGTGCTGCATCCTTCCCGTCTGTGACGGGCACTCTGCCCTCTCATTCTGCCATCCTCCCTTTCCATAGGACCGGGCGGTCTGGGTGCTGGCTCCTGTGCCCAGCTCTTCAGAGGGGTTCTGTCCCCTTCCCCCCAGGGCTTTGATCATGTTTGCTCCTTGCAGGCTCTCTGTGTGTGGTGGCCATATTTTCCAATCTCAGAATCAGATTTCTTGACCTGTGTGCACTGATGTCACATGTATGCCTATGCCTGTACAGTACCTATACTATATATGTATGTGTACATACGTTCATGTGGACACAGGAAAGCATGGTCTTTGCTGCACTTACTGAAAGCCCCAGAAAACACAGGCTGCAGGTTAAGCTTCCAACCTGCTCAGGCCATTGTGCAAAGCCTTTGTCTTTTAGGTTGGCTTCGTTTTAGCTCCCTTGCTTTAGCGAGTTTATTTTTCTCTCTCAACTGGAAAATCACATTTGATCAGCTGTAGACAGCAATCAGATACTGAAACATTGGGATTTTGCCCAGAAGGTGTCCCCTCCAGGGCTGGTGCGGGTTCTCTGAGGCGAGACCAGACCGATGGGGAGACACTTATGGGCTGAGGAGCTGCGAGTCAGGCAGACGGTGGACAGCTGCGGGTGGGGAGAGAGGAGTGAGGTTGGAAAAAGCCAGGCTGCGCTGCGCATTGGAGCCACAGCTTCTGGGCTTGGGCTGGTGCGTTCTGCCTGCCTCCCAGTCTCCCTCGTTCCTCTGCTCTTAATCTCACTTTGATGAATGTGGCAGAAGGTGGATGAAGCGCCCTTGTCACAGCACTAATGTCTGACCCCGACCCCTCTGCTCCTGGGCATGCTAGGAATGGGAATGGCGGCCTGCTTAGCAGGTGGGGGGCTCTGCCCTCCTCTCCTCCCTTGTCCCTCCCCTGCAGCCAGTGGGGCCCTCCACACCTGGGGAGGAGGCCAGGCCACAATAGGGGCTCTGTTGCTACTTGACTTTACCACCATTCCGGGTCTCGTGGGTACTGTTTTCCTGCTGCTTGTATAAACAATGTCTCAACAGCATCTCTGGGGCTCTGCCCACATAAATATCCTGGGCACATGCGTCAGTCTCCGGCCCTGAGAATTCTCACATCCAACCTACTCAGCCCACTTCACGAGTAAGTCCAGAGTCTCCAAAAACACTTTACCTACGACGGCTGCTCACCCATCCTCACCTCAGAAGCTCAACCTGCCCCTTCAGCACTGGCGACCCCCGCAGTGCGCCTGGGGCCCAGCTGTGGCATCCTCTGCCACACAGAACTTTTGCCCCCTCAGCCAACTTGGGGGTGCAGTGGGAAGGGGTCTGTGCTCAGATCAGTGTGCACAGGTGGGTGGGGTTCTTCCCAGCAGGACACCTCAGCCTTTTGCTGATGCCAGTATGTTTTTACATACCCCAGTGGGGGGGACTTGGTGTGAACCTTTTCCTAAACTCATTTGACCACAGGAAACTTCTCTCCTCAGAACAATCCATGACATCTCACAGAATACAATTTGGGTAATAGGTTTGGGAGAAACGATTTGTTTTTAAACTATGCTCCTCACTGTCAAGTTCATGAAAATCGAATCTTATGGCTATGATCAAATAAATCATATCAGCATGTTTGTTTCTCATTGTGCCTTCTATGTCCAACCTACCAGGTTGCTCCCCAGTGTGCAGCAGAGTTGCTGCCCAAATTCTGTTCTGTGATAAAACTGGGTAGCTTATGTTCAGCTTCTCCACAAGGTTTACTTCTGAGGTTGGAAAATTTTTATTATGGAAGGAGTCCTCTCTGAGCGAAACACAATCATTTACTGCTTCACAGCTACTGAGCTGACATTTAGAATTCAGGTGTCACCCGAGAGTGCCTGAGTACCACGTTATCTGGAATATTAGGACATGGGTCACTTTCCTCCTGTGGGGCTGATCCCTGGCAGCTCACCCCATTACAGGGAGGTCTTCCAATTTGCCATTACTTGAGGAGTGAACTCCCACCTGCTTGAAACATCTCAAAGAGGGGGGAGAGGAAGAGAGGAGGGGAGGGAGAGGGAAGGAAAGGAGAATGGTAACTGGGAAGAAGAAACAGAGGCCCAGGCAGCTCCTTGCACCCAGTGGGGGCTTTGGGGTGATTGTTGCTGAGCCTCCCACCTTCACCGTGAGAGTCTGTTGAATGCAAGGGGCACGGGAATTTTTACCTGTTTTAGGCATGATGAATATTTGCTTAATAATGGGATTTGATGAGGGTGGTGGTAGTGTAGACATAAACAATAAAGTATATATTTTACTCCAAATAGCATCCCAGGGTCTTACATTCCTAGGGAAGCTGAATAGGCTCTTAGACACCCAGAGGTGTGGAGATAATGAGCTCTGGTTCTAGCTCTGCCACAGCTGACACATGTGACCTTGGGCATGTGCCTGTGGCCTGTTTGGGGCCTCAGTGTGCTCATGCCTAAAATAAGATTTTCATGATTGCTTGAGTCCCACTGACATGTGATGTTTGCAAAAAAGTCAGAATGGTTTCATTGTGATGATGTCAAGGAGTGTTTCCCCAAATGTGTAGCATAAAAATGAGAGGAAAAAAAATAACTGTATGGTCCAATGACTGAGAATCAGTAAATCAAACACAAACAAATCTCTTTACTACAGGACTTTTTAGAGCCTTTCTGGGAACATATGTGCTGTGCAGCATTTCCCAAACGTGTTTAATTGTGGAAGAGGTATTGTAAAAAGTGAATGCTGCCAGTTTCAAAGAGTACAAACAAACCCACCATGACAGGCTGGACTTCCCTCTATGTGGATGTTGTGTGGGTCAGAAGCCACACTATCCAACCTGACACACACAGTTGTGCCCGCTAGAGTAAGCGTCCCACTCTAATGCTGCCTTAAAAAGCCCATCAAGTTGGCCTAGGTTATGCAGAGGGTCTCTGGTCAACCTGTAAGGTTTTCTAATCTTCACTCCAGTCTGCCTGCGTCCCTCTGTTGGGCAGTAATGAAAGACCACCCAACTACAGAACCCTGGACCCCACCTGATCTGCTCCAGACCAGTGGGACCTGATCATGTCAGAGGTGGAAGGCTGGAGTGTCTCTGGAATTCTCCACTGACAAAACTTGCAGTAGAACAGGCCAGTAAGACTGAGCCGTCATATTGGGGCAAGAGTCCCAGGCCCAAAGAGGTAAGGAAGGGACTGGCAAGGCCACTGTGCAAGGTGACCTTTCCCTTTTCATCAACCCAAGTCATTTGCTTATTATTGTGAGGCATTTGGGAGGGGTTAAGTACAACTAGTGATGAAGTAAAAACTAACACAATAATAATTAATTAATACTTTATTAAAATTTTTATAATATATCCTTTCTGCATTCTATTTAACTCTCTTGTTTTGTATTTTCAGACAAATGTTTGCATTATTTTGCATTCCTAAAGTATGAGTTGAGAGTTGCATAATGGATGGCAGGACTGGAAGTGGGTATGGGGCATGGGAAAGGGAGTTCTGTACCTGAGACAGGTAGGTGAAAAGGGATATCAGACCCTGACCTCTGATTCTGCACATAGTCAAAAACGATGCACATGGCAAGAGTTCATTATACTACAATGTATATAGTAGCCCTGGGTGAGTCAGATGGGTGGTCTATCTGGTCTAGGCCCCTCCTCCCTAACCTGGAAGCTTTTTGGGGATGAGCAAAGTATCCTTGAATGTTGTCCTTCTCAAGGGCTAAGGTGACCCACCCAAGTAGACTTCCTTTGCTGATCTGATTTGACTCTGCATGGCACAAGGCCTTTAAAATCTTTTTATAACAGTGTAGTATGCTTTGCTGGTAGAACCACTAAGGAGATCTGGCTTTCAAACATTCATTTCCTTTGTGCCGGGATGCAAAGGGAGGGCTGACAGGGTCTCTGCTCCTGGAAACATCGCAGTCTTGCTGGGGATAACTGGGTCCAGATAATCATAGAATTAGGCTGAGAGCAGCCAGATCTCAGAGAAAAGCAGATGCAGACTTAGAGCTCAGAGGAGAGAAAGGTCATTTCCAGCTAATCTGAGAGCTAGGAAGGCTTCATAAGAATAAAACAACTTTATTAAAGGGTCCTTAAAGAGAATAGGATTTAAACATACTGAGTTGGGGGAAGGATGTATGTGACTTCTTCTGAAAGTTCATGAAGGGAAGCTGTGGTTACATGATGAGATAAAGTGTTGGGCAAGAATGTGTGGGGTCTTACACTCTGGACTCTGGGGTTTGAAAATTTACAGCAGTTGGACACTCTTTCTGTGGCAACACCATTCTCTTTGAGGTTCTGCGGGACCTCCCCTCAGTGCTTTATTTTGGTAAGGAGTGAGAAAGCTCATTGCTCTAAATACTGTCCCCATGCACGTGACTCTAAAATTTACATCTCCAGCCCAGATCTGAGCTCTAGAGTCATATACTTACCTGCTGACTTGACATCTCCACCTGGATGGCTAATGGTAGCATTTCAAACTCAAAGCATCCCACATGAAACTCTCCATTTTCTCCTTCACATCGGCTGCTCCCCGCTGTTCACTGTCTCAATAAATGGCATCGCCACAGATCCAGTTGTTGAATCAAGAAAAGGCCATTTTGATTCCTCTGCTCAACATCCCCAGCCTGCTTCCAGTCCCCCAGCCCGTTCGGTGGCTTTGTCTCCAGAATGGGCACCAGCTCCCACTTCCGTTCTTGCTCCCTGCAGTCCACTCCTCGCAGCAGTCCCAGGGATGGCTTCAGACTCAGATCAACCGCTCTCCTCTTCAAACCCTCCAATGACTTCTCCTTTCACTTGTAATGAAACCAAATTTCTTGCCAGCCACCTGAGATCTGACCCCTGTCCGCTCTCCCCCTGTGGCTCCTTGCCTCTGCTCAGGCTCTGAGCTGCAGCCAGGCAAGCCTCCTGCCCCTCCGCCCTCCCGCAGTCGCTCCTGCCTGAGGGCCCTGGCGCTTGCCACTGCCTCTGCCTCAGAAGCTATTGCCCCTGATCCCTGGTGTGGCCAGCTCTAACCTTGCAGCCTAAGCGCCCCCTCTCCCCTAGCCTTGTCACCTCATTTTACCTGGTTTTATTCTTGATAAAATATTTTGATATATGAAATTTTCTTGTGTATTTGTTTGTTTATTATTTCCCTCATCTTCCTTCTTTCTTGTCACAAATATGAAAGCTCCATGAGGGTGATTTGTTTTGTTCTCCTCTAGCTGGTTTGCTGTTATATCTTCTGCCCTGTCACCTAGTAGGAGCTCACAGAAATATTTCTAACACGCTTATAATGGAAAATTTTAAACACACACAAAAGCAGAAAGAGTAGAATGAGGAACCCACTTCTAACCATCATTCAGCTTCAACAATTGTCAACCCAAGGCCAGTCTTTTTTTTATCTAACCCCCTTCATTGAAGCAAATCCAAGATAATTACATCACTTCATCAGTAAATATTGCAGAGTGTATCTCTAAAAGATAAGGGTTCTTTGGAGTAAATAACCACAATACCATTATCACATCTAAGCAAATTTATAATAATCCCTGAATATCATCAAATATACAGAGAGTATTCAAAATTCCCTGAATGTCCCTCTCTCTCTCTCTTTCGTTTTTTAGTATTCATTTGAATCAGGTTCCTTAGAAGGTCCTTAAACTGCAATTGTTTTATTATCTCTTTTTAGTCTCTTTTAATGTATATTTTTCCCTCCAACTCTTGAAATTGCTCTAAGGTCAATGTTAATACTCCAATTCTATCATTCATTCTCTATATTAACTGGAATATTTTTATAAGAAGAAACTTGTCCTCATTGAGGTATGGTTTGTATAGGAAAGGCAGATAATTGCTAGATTCTTTCTCCTGACCAGTTTTCAAAATACCGAATTGGTCCCTCCACCCTCCAGTTGATCAGTGGGGGCGTTTCTTGTAAAAATCATCATGAGCTCCCAGATTTAAACATATCTGATGCATTTCAATCAATTGATATTTGAATGGAAAATTGAACAAATGCAGGTTTAGAACTTTCTATTGGCTTTCAGTTTTTCTCTTTCCAGATTTTATAGTCCCATATTTTATATGTGAAACTACTATATGATTTTGTTCTAGGGTTCATTCCCTTCTTTGAATATTTCTTTACTACTCTGGGGTTTTATTGAATAAATATAATATAAGCCCTGCTTTCAGGAATTTTGTTATCCATCTGCTACTAAACACAACAGTTTTAATTAGATTTTGAATTATTTTATTATCAAAACCTGCTGATGTGTTTCCTACCTGGAAAAGCCCTGGTCACTGGTCCAGAGGCAGTGTCACTGAGCTAGGCTTGGACCAGGCTCTTGTGCAGTGGTCTTGGGTCACTCACCTCCCCTCTGTGCCTCAGTTTTCCCATCTGAACATGTATGGATAGGCACCAGGTCATTACCAAGGCTCTCCCCAGTTCTTACATTTTAGGGAGCTCCCTCTTCTCCCTTTTGCATGTGACCTCTGCATGTAAATGCCATAGGAGTAGCATCAAAGGGGTCAAGTAAGGTAGTAGCAGGGTGGAGGATGGAGAGTGAGGAGTGAGTCCTGTAGGCCAGGGTGAGAGCCCACCGCACTTAATCCAGCAAGCTGCTCAAAAGGAGTCAGGGCTGTAATACACCTGCCATTCTTTGTGTGGTTTCTTTAATGCCTTTCTGGAGTTTAGGGGAGTATCAGGCGCCCACCAGAGTAGGAAAGATTTCTGGGAGTATTTGGTGGCCTCTGAAGCTAGGAAGGCTAGGTGCTGGATACAAGAAGTGGTTTCAAACTATGGGCCCTTAAGCATGGTGAGCCGATGCCTGAGCCATTCCTCCCTGGCCTTGGGCTTCCTGTCAGGACTACTGGGCACCATCAGCCGTCTCCCCCACCTGCTACTGCTGCTCTTCCTGGAGGCTGAGCAACCTTGCCAGCTGCCCTGGCAGCACTGCCCATCTGGGAATTCAGACATCTGGAGCGCCAGAGTCCAGTGGCATTTTTCTTTTGCCTGCCGCCGAGTTTGATTGCCTGGGAATCGACAGCCGGCATCTGTGAGTTTCTGATGAGCAGGCCTGCTGCTGAGCTGTTGTCTGCATTTCGCCCTCCAGTCTCAGAGTCCCCACTTCCCTATCTCTGATGGCATGTGACCTGGGACCCCAGGGAGAAAGCACATTGATCTGATGCTCACATGGACCTGATGAGGTATCTTGAGATGATGGAATGTCTCTTTCTCTTGCCTCCCGCACTAGCTGCGAACAACTGGGAGCCGATGGGCTTTGTGCTCCCTTGGAAACAGGGTCCTGGCTGATGATGGGTGTAGTGGGCTACATGGTATCACCTGCAGCTCCTCTCAGCCCCTAGGTGGTAGGAAGGGAGAGGCAGCTGGCAGGAGGCTGCTGTCCTGCCTCTACCCCCTTGGACTCACAGTGTTTCTCCATCACTGTGATTGAGCAATCCTTGCTGAGTGTGGACAGTGGGCCGGCACACCATGACAGAGGAGATATACTCTTTACCTGCATGCAGTTTGCCTGGTGGGGAGCCCCAGACCTTTCTGCTTGGCCCCTGTAGGTGGTGTTAGCCCTCTCTCCCATTTGAGGTAGCTGGGAATGGATGAATGGACAGTCAGTCCCCTTAGTGGTTGGAAACCATCCTAAGAGGTGGGATCCTGGCATCCATTTGGAAAGAAGGGAGATTACTAGAACACTTGGGTATTCATATACAGGGAAACAAGATTACCTCACACCACACCCAAATGTTAACTCAAAATGGATCATAGACCTAAATGGAAAAACAAAAACTATAAAACTTCTAGGAAAATGTTTTGGCCTTAGGGCAAAGATTTCTTAGATTTGACTCAAAAACACAACCTATTAGAGAAAATTGATAAATTAGATTTCATCAAAATTAAATTTTTTGTTCTTCAGAAGACACCATTAAGAAAATTTGAAGCCATGGCATAGACTGGGAGAAAATATTTATACATTACATATCTGATAAGGGACTTATATTCAAAATATATAAAGAACTCTTAAAATGCAATAGTAAGAAGTCAAATAACTCAATTTTAAAAGGAGCCAAAGATTTGAATAGGGACTTCAGCAAAGAAGATATACAAATGATTAATCTGCACATGAAAAGATGCTCAACATTACTGCTCAGTAGGGAAATGCAAATTAAAAACACAATGATATGCTACTTCACATCCACTAGAATGGATAGAATTTTAAATTTAAAAAATAGAAGTCTTGTACAATACTGGTGGGGATTTAAAATTGGACAGCTGCTTTGGAAAACAGTTGGCAGTTTTTAAAGTTAAACATAAATTTACCCTATTGACCCAGCAATTCCACTCCTCCGTTTCTACTCAACAGAATGAAAACATATGTCCATGAAATGACTCACATGCAGATATTCACAGCAGCATTATTCATAATAGCCAAAAAGTGGAAATAACCCAAATGTTCTTTAGCAGATGAGTGGTTAAACAAAATGCAGTATATCCACACAATGGAATATTATTCACCAATAAAAAGGAATGAAATACTGATACATGCTGCAATACAGATGAACCTCAAAATGTCATGATAAGTTAAGGAAGCCAGATGTAAAAAAGAGTATTGAATGAGTCCTTGAAATATGCAGAAAAGTCAAATCTATGGAATCAGATAATAGATCAGTAATCACCTGGGGTTTGGGGTAGGGAGCAGGTATAGACTACACATGGGCATGAGGGACCTTTTTGGAGTGATGGAAGTGTTCTAAAATTGGATTATAGTGCTGGTTGTGGAACTCCATAAATATATTAGAAATCATTGAACTATACACTTACAATGAGTTGTATGATATGTTAATTATACTTCTGTAAAACTATTTAAGACATAAAGAAGGAAGAAGGGAGAGAGGTAGACTCCTGAATGCGTTTTGACAGAAGAACCACCTCTCCTAGGAAGAGTAGGGGAGAGTGGGCTCAGGACCTCTTGGGACAAGGCTCAGCCTCCAGTCCAGCCTTGCTGCAGGTTCCTCCTAAGGTGGGGCCACTCCAGCTGAGTGCTGAGGACCTACTGTTCCCCCCTGCATGAATGGCAGCCCTAGGCAGCTCTGCAGGTCACCCCTTCAGCTTCAGCTCACAATATTCTGCTCCCAAGCTTGTTCTTTCTTCCTCACTCACACAGCTGGGAGCTCTCCTGCACCCTCAACCACTGGGCCTGTGACTTGCATCCCAGGCTTGCCCCTCTCCCAGCTCTGATGTCAGCCATCCCCCCCCCACTCTCCATTGTTCTGGAACCCACGTCCTCTAATGGGCATGTCCTGCTTTCTAGTGTACCTCTCTGGGCCATGGATGGCTGGAAAGTTGATGGGAGATGGTCTCAAACCTAGTGAAGGGGAAGACATGGCAGAAGGAGCTTCCTGGACAGAGAGGGCTGGGGTAGCAGGAGCTGAAGGAACAGCATGTGGGACATGGGGTGAGGGGAAACATAGAGACCCCTAGATGCTTGCATGCAGGCACATCCTAGTGCTACAGGAGGGGTCAGAGCAGGCCCATGGAGGCCCAACCTGGGCCACACCCAGTGACTGGAAGTGAGAACCTCCAGAGCAGTGAAGGGCTTTTGACTTGTGAAAGTCAAGACACACTTTCCTCCCCCTACGACCAAGAACATTGACCTTTGTCATTGGTCTCATCATTTACATCTGAGTATAAACCAACACCAATTTTGGAGGCCTTGTTGTGTGGTAGGCTCTATAGAAAGCATGTCATAGCATCAATTAGTCTAATGCTCATGAATCCATTTGAAGTAGGTGCTGTTACTATCACTCCATTTTGCAGATGGTGGAACTGAGGCCCAGAGGCTGAAGCAAGGTATCCAAAGTTTGAAAAGTAACCAGCAGCAGAACCTGGATTGGAGTCTTCAGCTCCTGCATCCTCCAGGTTCCCGCCAAGAGTGGATCTGACAGGCTTGAAGTCAGGCTCTTAAAGGCCCAGCATGAGAAGGCTGGAGGCCTTCAGACAGCTTATCCACTGTGCCCCGCTGGGGAGGAGTATGGAAAGGAGTAAGAGAAGAAGCTGTTGTGCTCTCGGACAGAGGAGAGAAGGGCCCTCCCCAGGAGGTGTCATAAGAGCCCAAGGGGCCTGAGGCTGCCTGTGTCCTAGAGGGAGAATATCTGTGCTCTGTTTCCCCAGGTGGCAGGAAACACCAGCT
>CAUYRT010056018.1:0-47400 GCA_963574885.1 Lepilemur ruficaudatus
TTGGCCAACTCATAAGTTGTATATATTCAAGATAAGACATCAAGAAACTAAGCACGCCTGTAATCCTAGCACTCTGGGAGGCCAAGGCGGGAGGATCGCTCAAGGTTAGGAGTTTGAAACCAGCCTGAGCAAGAGCGAGACCCCATCTCTACTAAAAATAGAAAGAAATTATCTGGACAACTAAAAATATATATATAAAAAATTAGTTGGGCATGGTGGCGCATGCCTGTAGTCCCAGCTACTCGGGAGGCTGAGGCAGAAGGATTGCTTGAGCCCAGGAGTTTGAGGTTGCTGTGAGTTAGGCTGACACCACAGCATTCTAGCCGGGACAACAGAGCAAGACTCTGTCTCAAAAAAAAAAAAAAAAAGAAACCATAAAAAAAAAGAAATAATACACATGAAACAATCTTCCCAGACCAAGGTGAGCAGAGATCTCCTAAACCCCTGCAGTCAAAGGAAAAGACAGATCCTCTTTGAGGGCACTTCTAGATATGGGGTTGTAGGAGTCTACAGAGACGCTGGCTATAGGGAATAATGTATGAAGCCAAAGCAACTCTTTAGATCACAGGATCCCTGGAAGTTTGTCTCCCTGATAACACTGTGATCACAGTTGGTGTTTGAATTAAAACTAGAATGCCTTACTCTTTACCCCAGGGCTAAACCCTATTTCTCCGTGTAAACAGGGCCTATCTGCCAGTGTTCTTTTTCCATTTGAGGTCAAAATATTTCAATTGTGACATCATCATCGGTTGTTGAGGAAAGGATTAGGTTATCTCAAATAAAAGCTATCACCCAGGAATGAAATGATGGAGCAAATGAAAGCACAGGAGCAAAATGCTTATTTCCTTGGAACATAAATTCTTAGCCTTCCATGTGGAGTGCAATAAAGACGACCTATGCAGAAGAAGGCTGTGGTTCAAGTTCCTGGGAGAGGTTAGAAAAGTAGCAAATTAACCTGTCTGATACCTTATCAGTCAGTTTTGAGTAATCAACTAAGTTAACATTCTTGCCTTTCTCAAATCATTAAATCATACACCATGGACCCGGAAATCTCCTAGTTCCTCCAACATAAGGTATGGCTGGAATGTGAGGAAACTGTCAGATTAGAAGGACTTTTCCCAACAAAAGAGAGTTAGCGATTCCCTTGGAACTTTAACCCTTTTTAATCTGAGCAAAGTCCTTCCTAGTTAGATCGAGCAAAGTCCTTCCTAGTTAGATCAGCAAGGTAAATTGTTCCTGAGCCGTGACACTGTTTGATGGGTTAAATTGGAACCTAATGGAATTGCACTAAGTTCTAAAAGGAACAATGGCGCACACAATGCCAACATCTTTATAAGCCTTAGAATGTCACGCACACAGATACATACAATACGGGGCATAAAAATGTGTTAATCTTGGGTTCATTCTTCATGATTTCAGTTAAAGAGTTGGGGAGGGACTGGCTTATAGATAATCTCTTCTTTCTACCCTTTCTTTCTTCTCTTACCATGACCCTGCTTTTTAGGGAATGAATTAATGGCATAAATGTTAACTCTTGCCTCAGCTTCCCCACACCTCTGAGAAATTTAGCACAAAGAATGGAGATACAAAACCCATCAGAAACAGCATAAACAGCAACAGCAAATTAAGAACTACCACCCTGTGTCCAGGCAAACGTTTCACGATCTTTCTATTTATTCCTCCACAATTGGTTCAGTCTGGGCTCATATACAACTAGAGATTCAATAAACTCTTGCTGACTATCTAAGTGTTTCCCTATTCACCGAATTGGTGAAGATAAATCTGCTTGTTAAAAAATGTGCAGGTATCAGAATTATATGCAAAACCATGAAGATCCGTACTCTCTAATTCTAATAGACAGAGCTATAGAGTATGTACTCAGGCTTGAGTTCTTGTCCCAGAGATCAGTAAGGCCTGGAACAGCTCTCCCAGGAGATTTGTGACCCCCTGCCATGCTTTGGGGCTAGATAAGATTCGCTCAGATTTGACACCAAGCAGCAACTCTGAAAGGAGAACAATAATAAAATTTCAACACACGATGGTGAACTTTTTGCAAATAGGAGCTGTGCCTTATTCATCTTTGTGTCCTTTTCAGATGACTGTCAAATGTCTGGCACAATAGTCGGGGAGGGCTTCTCCTCTGCTTTACCCTGGGCGGTGGGCACACGAGTTGGTTGTATGAGCATCACCAGCTGCTTGCAGTAACTCCACCAGCCAGGTCAGCATCCAGCCTGCAGAGCCACCTGCATCAGCTCTGACCAAGACAGAGAGCCTGTTAGAAGTCTCCTCACCAGCAAGGGGGAAGACGAATGGATTGTCCTCCTTAAACATGCGCAGCCTGTGCTAAAATCTTCTTCCTGTGCACTCTTAATTTTGCCAGTCTGCTCCCCAAAGAGCTGTACTTTGGAAACTCTAGGGGCTCATTTTAAACCAGAAAGACTGCAATACTGGCACACTTTTGCTTAAATCCAATTCCAAGCCTCACTTAGCACATCCCAGATGTTGAGATATTAAATTTTTCCTGAATCCATCCCCACCCCCAACAATTCAGACACTGTTTCAGCTGTCTATGACTATGTGTTCTAAATCACCTGAGAACATAGTGGCTTCAAACAATAATCATTTCATTGCTCATGATTCTGTGGGTCAGGAATTCAGGCAGGGCTGATTGGGATAGCTTGTCTGTGCTTCACATGTGGTTGGCCGGACTCAGTCAGGCAGCTGCACTCGGCTGTCAGCTGGGCTGGGCTGGGCTGGGCTGCAGGATGTAATACGGCCCTGGTGCTGGCTATCTTCTGGAACACCTTGATTGTCCTCCTCACAGCCTCTTCTCAAGAGACCTCTGAGTGGTATCTCATGCTCTCTCTCCACCTGCTCTCTCTCTCTCCAGCAGGATAGCCTGAGCTTTTTCATGTGTGTTGCCTGAGCAAGAGTTAAAGCAGAAACTACAAGGTGTCTTAAGGCGTGAGTTTGGAAGTCCCAGATGGGATGGAAGTCCCATCCTATCTGAAGCATCCATCTGGACAGGGCAAGACTCAAGATCAGCACAGATTCAAGAGATGGTGAAATAGACTGCCTTGTTGATTGGAGATGCAGCATGCATGTGCAGACTTGGGAAGAGTTGTGGGTTGTCATCTCTGTAGACAATCTACCACAGACTCTGTGATTTGGACCATTAGCAACCACTGTTCCCTGCAGCCAAGCTGATATGCAAGGCAGCCCTCAAATTCCTGCCCTGCCCAATCTCAGTTTCTCTCTTCACCAGACCAGGTATATAATATACCTTAGCTAACCTTTACCCACTCAAGACATGGCCTGGGGCATGTCCATGTGACAGAAGGGCAGCTAGAAGCTTGTGCCTTCCAAAGACATACAGACCATTTCCTAAAAGAACTATGTTGGGCGATAATCACCATTCCCTCTCCCTGTCTCCAGCCTGATCTTCAGTTTGGATCACCCTGTAAACGTTTTTATGGACATAGGTCAATGGATCCTACCCGAATTTACTCTCCCAACTCAGAGCTTAAGTGCCCTTTTAACGAGCTCTGTATGTCCCTGCCCTGTTCTGAGATCTACGGTGTCAGCCTGTACTACCTGTCCTTTTTCTAAAGTCTGTCTCTTGGTTAAAATACTCATGTTGCACGGGGTGGAGAATGGGAAATGGTAACTGATTAGAATATGTGGGTTCAGCCCCACCTTGACACTGACCCTTTGTCCCTGCCCTCCCCTCCAACCTTAAGACAAATTCCGAGAGATGATCTTTGTTCTCTATTGAGAAAGGCTGTAAGTGACACACCCTTTAGGATGCTTTCCTATACCCATGAGTGGGTTAAAGGTCACATACTTTTTATGTGCCTCAAACTTTGGTTGAGCAGTCATGATTGGATGAGGATTACAGGAAAATAAAAAATCAGGATGACATCAAAGAAAATACAATTAAATATTACCATACTATCAGAAATTAATAGGCCTAATCTGCATGTGGACACACTGCATGTAAATTTCACTCTCATTTTTGCTCAAATACACATGATTCCTCCACATTAGTTTACACGGCACAGTGGTTCTTAAAGGTCACAGACCATAGAACTATGATGAAAGGAAGATAAACTGTTTCCCCCGAAAAATGCACAAGTAGATAACATTATACATTCATTTCAAGACATTTGCTCATCCCTGAGTTTCATCCATGAACTTGTAAGGAATTTCAGATGAAATGGGAGGTGGCCTTTTGAAAAATCTCAAGGGCAATGAAGGTCAATTTAGAGCAATTTTATTGAGAATTATGCGGTCAGGACATATGCATCCTACTCAAGCATTCCATTTTAATTAATGTCTCACGCGGATCCTGTTACGTAGGTGACCTCCTGCTCTTTGGTCACCTCCACCTTTCTTTCGAAAGATCTGATGGAAGTATCCTATAATAACCATGCAGTTTTTCAAGCCAGTGCTTCTTCCTTCGAGGGGAAAAAAATCCCTCTTAATCTACACCTCACATGCATCATAGCTCTGAGTTTTGTAAGAGGAGGATCCTATCCTGGAGGCTTTTGGTGGCAATCCAATTTTCACATGCGCATGATAAACTGAAATTGCCAGTTGCTGTACATCCTGTCCATTGTCCAAAGGGATTCATAATCTTCTAGGGAAACAGAAACGAATCCACAATAGGTTACATGTAGTTTGGGCATTTCTAAGGGCAGGTACTAAGTCCATTCTGATGGGTAATGTGAGCAGATGCCCTGTTTTTAATAATCTACCATTTATAAGGAGGTTTAAGTAGTGTCATGAAATGTAACCTGACAGTCAGAATCTGAAGATGATTACGATGTCCCAAGTCCTAGCTCAGCGCCACTTCTCGTGTGTATAATTCAAGTACAACGTCCTGTTCAACAGAAACCTAATTGTGAAGGCACCCTTCACACTACACATTTTACTAATTTGTCTCATTTCTAAATTATCACTGGCTTGATCCTGAGTATGAAGAGGAAAATAAAATAATGTAATGACACCCTGAGAAGGTAGAGTGTCTTTTATCAGTGATCTCAAAACATCTCATAAGCATTAATTACCTTTCCAAACATGCTAGGAGGGAGACGTGGTTATGAGCGTTGTGCTGATGAGAAAGCAGATGCCAGGTCAGGGATCGGTGACTTACGATAAACCACACGATCTTGACCAAGTCTGGATTAGAAAGGAGGGAAAACGGCCAGCCCCAAGACGGAGCATTCAGGCTGCTTGTCCAGCTTGGTTCGTCCGTTGTCAGTCAACCCTGCTCCGGCCCCACCCATCCTCACCACTTCCTGTTTGTTCCTTGTCTGATCATCTTTAATCTCACCACCAGGTAATATAAGCCCCTCTTTGAAGCAGATAGTGTCCAAGCTGAACTTTATAAGCTGGGCTTCTTGCAAAACCAAATAAAAAGAAATCAAGGGAGAACTAAGGATAACACAATTCTCAGGGCTTCCAGAAGATTCAAAGGGCAGTCTGGGTTGTAAATCCCAGACTCTCAAAACTCTGGCGCGGCCCTTGAAGACTCGGTTTTGAAGGAGTTTTCTTCCTGTGGCCACTAGTGATAAGATGCTATCTGGCCTCAAGGCACTCCAATACATTGGGTGAAGAGCAGCTAATTTTAGTCTTTCTTCTTGCACATTCCACAACATAAACTGGGTGAAGCTCTATATTAAGAAAGTAACTCCTGTTCGTGGGGTGGTATGCGTGCTATGGGTTGTCCATTTTCCTCTTTTATCCTCATTAATCCTCTCGTTTTCCAGACACATTCAGTAAAACACACTCAAGCCTCAGTCCAGGATTAACATCAGAGCCAGAACCCAGCCACACCATTAAGCCTCACGAAGTCTATCTTATCAAAGAAATTTCTCGAAGCTTTGCAACCTGTCAGAGCCCCTCAATGGACAACAACCCCTCTTTGGCATTAATTTGTCACATGTTTGATAAGACAAAAAAAAAATATGTCATTCTGAAAATTTACGCTTCCCTCCCTCTTCCCCTCCTTTGCCTTCTCCAAAATAGGCAACGAGCACAAGATTAGGTCTTAAATAATGATAGCCACTGTGGAATGAAGTGTGGACTGCAAAATAAAATCATGATAAGTTTGTTCCATGTCACGTCACTAGAGAGAAAGGTTACACACAACTAGGGGAAAAGAAAAATCTTTTTTTTTTTTTTTTCCATTGACCCACTCAAAACAAGCCATGACTTCACCAGGGTTGGATATCCACTGGGTTGGTAAGTTCCACTAGAATATCGTGCTTGGAATTTAGGAATTAGAGGAAGGGGCCAGAGGAAATTTTAAAATAGACCTAGAGGGTGGTCAAGGCTGGTTCACAGATCTGCTTCGCTGTATAACCCACAGTCCTCTGGGAACTGTAGCAGTGATGTGTTTTACTTTTCTATTTTGAGCCTGTGACTCACATTACAAATATTGACTTCTATTTCTCTATTAGCATCAGATTTTTTCTTGAATCCTCCAAATTGACTTTGACTATAACTTTGGTTAATATTAAACCTCTTGGGTCAACACATTTTTATAGCTGTGAGCTGCTGCAACCACATGGAGTGGGGATTGGCAAAGAAGCAGCGCAACCCGGAGCAGGACACGGAGAGGAACCTTCCAGGCCTCCCGCCCCTGGACCCACGGACTACCCCGAGTTCGCCTGCCAGATTCATCCTCCCAAAGCACCAGTGGGATCATGGCTTCCTAGTGTGAAAGCTTCCCATGGCAGCCCATGGCCAAGGGAGGAAGGTTTGAATTCCACACCCAAGCACTCCAGGATACGAAAAGACTTCACCCTGACATATCCCAAAGACTTTACCAAACAAATCACCTACAAACACACACACACACACACACACACACACACACACACACACATCATTTGTCCCTTGTTTCAATACTCCGAGCACCTTGGGCCTTTTTTCATGATACATAAGTAAACTTGCACACAAGTATTAGTAAATTCTCAGCTTCTCCCGCCTCTTCCTCCTCTATCCTAGGCTCTGACATACTCATCTTGGCACTCCGTATACACCTAGCACCAGAGCCAGGCACATGGGTGATAATGAATAAACATTTGCTGAGCTGAATTCTGTCTCAAGGTTTATCTATTTCCTTTAAGCACATGATTAATAGTCACATGAAGCAGTCAAAATAGCCACACTGAGAGGCGCTTAGAGCAAGATGTCTCAAGGAAAAGTAAATGGTTTTTGCGTATACAGAACTTAAAAAAAATGTGTCCATATTATTTTTCACCTTATCTGAGATAATAAAATAAATTATAGCCAGAGTCGCAATTAACATGAAAGTATAAGGCAGAGGCGGCAGTAAACACAGAAGCTCACGGGGGCACAGCATCCGACAGCCCTTCCACGGCGAAGTCTTTCTGGGGACTGCACAACAGATACGCACTTGCCTTTGCACATTTTCTGGGGGTTGGGGGGTGATCTGATCGTCAAGGAGAAAACAATGGGAAAGCAGGAAGAGGAAGCGGAAAGCAGGAAGAAGTGGAGAAAAATTAAAAGGAAGGGAAAGGAATCTAAAAGCCAGGTATCTCCCTAAACAGAGAAGGAATCCTTGACAACGCAGAGTCGATTTGACCTCTCTCCTTCGCAGAACTGGACATAACACGATAAAGTCCAATCCCTTTGTTTGCAGAGGAGGAAATGGAGGGCCAGGGAGGCTAAATTATTTCACTTCCTCAGGGTACAAGTACTTTAACCGAAGGCAGGCATTTCGACCATTAAAGTTTGACATACTAATCAGGTTAGTTAAAAAAATAATAATAATAATAATGGGGCCCAATTGAAGTGACAAGTGTTTATCATGTCCCTACTCAACATCAGGTCCTGAGGATAGGGGAGGAAATGTTCAATTTAGTCAAAATAAATTCAAGGGCTTCAATATGCCTTTTTGTGCTAAGAGACTGAAATAGGAAAGGCTAAATGATTCCAAAAGTTGGTTCCTATGTAGCATTCTCAGCGATATTAGGCAAGTCCCCTAATTTTCTGAAGGCTTGATAAATGCCTTCAGCTCATATATCGTGGCCGGTGCCCAGTCGTTGAGGTGCATTTGCACAAATGTGGCCGTGGTTGGCTTCCCTGATCTGTGACTCATCCTTGCGGGTCCCAGTCAATCGCTGGCACGTTGGTCTCCTTGGCAATGCAGGCCAAAGAGCGTGTACAGGTGCCGCAGTCTTCTGTGCCCACCGATTCGTCTCTGATCCACTCTCCAGTGTTTCTGCAATAAAAACAGTAGACTTATATGTAATCTGGGACTTCTATCAGCTGCTTTTTATCAGCCTTGCTTTTCTGAAACACAAATATCCATTTGGTTTTGGAAAAAATAAAGGGAGTGGGAGACTATATGACAATCAACCATTCTAGAAAGTCTACGAGTGAGCTGTGAGTTTTCTCATAGTTTGTAGTAATGGACAAACAAGGGGCGTATGTTTCCATTTGATCATATCCCTGTGGATGCTGAAAGTCCATATTTTCCTGCTGCTAAAATTTAATGGAAACAAAACTAAATAAAAAATCCCTCAAAAGGGAAGCAGCAACACTTCTCTTATGAGTCATTTTCAATGTCAATAGAAAGATTTGTGTCCTCTCAAGGAGTGCTTGGAAAAGGAAAACAACTGAAAATTCTAAAACAACTAAAAATCCCACAACAAATAAAAATCCTGCCATACATGTTATCATTATAAGACTAAGACAAAAATGTGTAGGACCAAAGATAAATTTTTTCATTCATTTGTACATTCTCATTCTTTCCTTCTTCCTCTCAAACGACTGGGCCATATTCACCTTCCCACATAGGCATATGTAGTACATTTGTGATCAAACTGAAAACTGAAAATTCACTGAAGTTTGTTAGATCAAGTGTGAGGTGTGAACAGGCTCATCCATCAGGAGTGAGTCTTGCTTCCTAGAAGGAGTTCACCTTGCTTCAGACATTCACTGATTGGCATGTCGTTTCTGTCCCCGACTGTGAGCCAGTGCCCGGCGCAGGCCCTATGTTGGTACTTTATATTCTCTGTTTCACTGAGTCCTCACATCATTTCTCTGGGCTTGAACCACTGGCTTTTCTCATTTTACAGATGAGAAAATAATATTTCCTGGGAGTTGATTCAAAGTGGAGTAGGCCACATTTAGAGACAACAACAACAAAGTTTAAATCTTTAGAAAGCAAACTCTTACACCCAGCACTTTCGATTTGAATTTACTTTGCTTCCCAGAGCTCAAGAGAGAGAGATGGGAGGACAGGAGTTCAGGGAATTGTGACGTCCAGCTCTGAAGTCTACGGGAAAGGCCAGACAGAAGGTAACACAGAAAGAGGGGCTCCCCTCTGGGTCTCGCCCCCACCATGGCATCCCCAAGGCAAGGCACGTGTCTGGCATTTCGTGTGTTCTGCACATGTTTGCCGCACGGAGGAAAGAATACTTCCCTCCTGCCATGCTCAAGTGATTTCTGTAACCTCTGCTCCTGATGCCACATGGCCTTCAGGACAAAAAGAAAGAGAGAAAAAGATACAGGCTAAATTAGAGTGCTATCATGAGCGCTTCTGCTTCATGTGTTTCTGCTTTGGAATATTAAAGAGCTGGAAGCCTGTTTGAGGACGGAATCAGGTTGACGGGCGTGCCTGCCTCCCTCGGGGCTCCAGACCTCTATCTGCTAATGCCTGTGGTTGCAAGGCTGTCGAAAAGCCTTGACAACTTCTCACTTACGAGCACTAAATAGGGAGCGATTAGCCCGTGATCTATGTAGGATTAAATGCTCAGCTTCCCTTTCCTGATTTCTCTCTGCTCACGAGACCCACAGGCCAAAAATACACACTCCCTGCTGCCGACAAGGCCGGAGAGCCCCGTCGTGGTTGCTGCCCTCTGCGTGCCCTTCCCTTTTGGGAGCCCTTTTGCTATCAGAAGTTTCTTTCCTGTTGAGCCTTCCAACTCTCCAGTCAGCCCAGGAAGAACGTCCATGGAGAAGCTGTGCTCCTCGCGCTTCCTGCAGGCCCCATCCCTGTCCCGAAGCTCTCATCTCGCGTGCTAACCGGGCTCCCCGCACCCTGCACCCTGTTCCCCAAGAGATGGCAAAGCCTTCTGGCTTCTCCAGTCCTTACTGTGGCTGCCCATGGGACCAAAATTCCCTCAAGTCAAGCCTTTTAACACTTGTCATGACACACACCGCTCATCCGAAGAGAATATAACCATCCAGTGGGGACCTTCTGGGTCCTGACTCCAGGTAGGGGACCTTGCATGGTAACTGACAAGATAGGAGCATCTGTGCTAACGTGACACGTGTCCTTGAGGCAGTTCTGCCTTTACTAGGTGGGAGGGCAAGTGTTTTCAAAGGTTCTTCAAGGCCTAATGTAACAGTGGGAATTTTGGCGCCATGAGAAGTGAAGGGCCAGGGGTCTTCAGAAGCCCCCCACCATCACACCAGCAGGCAGGGCTTTGTGTTTTAAACTCTGACTATGTTTTCCGCAGTCTCAGCCTTACTGCTGCCTCCCTGCACTTAGAAGCCTGTCCTCTCTGTGGCCCTCAGTGAGGACTTGATAAACCATTGACCTCAATTATTAAGTGTGGCGCAGAAACAATATTAAACCTGACTCTTGGTTCCCTGTTGAGCTATCATGTGTCTCTCAGTAACTTGGCAGGAACCTTTTTCTCACCCCATGTCCTTCCTATTACCCTGCAGCATGTCCTGAACCCTCCCAAGCAACCCCAGAAACTCAACTCCAGCGCTCTCAAGAATGAAATGGCTGGACACCTGTGCTGACAGTTTCTGCAGGTCAGCACCACACGAGCACGCCCCTTCCTTCCTGAGCGTTCTGATGGGCACCTGGGACCCAGAGGGTTATTCCTTCTGTCACTAATCACTGCTGATCCCCGGGAAGCTGGGTTGTGCCTCCCCGCTTCCAAAAAGCTGAGTCATTCCCAAGCAAAGAGTTGCTTTTGTGTTTTGATTTATTTGAGAAAACTAAGTCTTAGAGGAGCCTCGATAAGGATTTGGAAGGGGTTTTCTCCCTTCTCCCTCCTGGCCAGCACAGTCTGCAATTTTTAGAATACTTGCATCTTCGGGCAAAAGAATCCCAGGGAGAAACTTCATTGACAATTAAAATAATCACAAGAGCAGATCATATGTATTTAGCGAACACCGTGTGACATGTAAGTCTTCTATTTCGTTTAATCCTCGCAGCAACCCAGTGAAGTGGGTGCTATTGTTATTCCCACTCTAGGGGTGAGGAAATACAGGGAAAGAAGTGTGCTAGAAAATGCTCACAATGGACTCTTCAGGCAAAAAAAGAATAAAAGCCCTAAATGTGTATCATTGGTCAATTTCTGCAGGAGAAAATCTTCACTATATCATAGAAGATTTTAAACAACCACTGTGGTGTTGGCGAACACAGAGTTGGGAAGAGAACTGCACAGTCAGCTTTGGCCAGTTGGCGCCAGGACACGACTGGACAGAGAGGTTGTTACTTCTTCAACGTCACAGAGCATGTACCTGGTAGAGCTGAATTTTGAACACAGGGCAGACTGGTTCCAAAGTCCACATACTTAACCACTAACGAGGCACAGCCAGAGCCAACTAGAAGGGCCCCCTCTGATTAGCGGGTTGTTCGGAATGTTTATCTTAATTAATCAGGTAATTTCACAGATAATCACAATGGTATTTGTCGGCACAGATGACATAAAGACATGTCTTGATCATTTCTGTTTTCCCGACATCTAAGATAGCGCTGGCAAGTTGTAGGCACCCAGAGATGTTAGTGGAACTTTCCTGAGATTTAGAGGCTGGCATGAAAGGGATGCGGGGTATTCTGTGGAGAAGTCCTTGGGAGACTGCAGATCAGTGTTCTGGAGATGCGGCAGGTGGAGTGAGGACAGGGCCGGCAAAGGAACACGTCAGAGGGTGGAGATTGGCAGAGGGTGTGGGGAATGAAGCCCTCGGAGCAGACTTTTCCCACTTGCCTTTTCCCCTAGGCTGACCCTGGTGCTCAGCACTGCAAGTGGAGCGTGGCTGGGGACACCCCACCTGCTGAGAACTTGTTTCCCTTCTTTGCTGCACTGGGCCGCAGATGAGTCACTCTGGTTTGGCTTTCAAGTAACAGGTGGAGACAGAAGAGGCAGGGCACCCTTTGCAGATCAATGCCGGCAGCTGCCTGAGGCATGAAGCCGGAATGCGTGACGTCTCACTGTTTTGCATCCAGATCAAGGGAGCAGTTCGCAATTTCACTGCCTTCAAAGTGAAAACTGCGAGGCGCCGCCGTGCGGTACCCGTTTGGCTGATCTGAGAGACGGTGAAGGGCGGCCGGGGTGCCCCTGCGATGCGCCACTATGAAAACTAGTTAAGGCGTAAGCTCAGGTTGGCCAAAAACCCCGGGCTGATCTCTGGTTAAAACAAACCTCCACCTGGGCCAGACAGACATAGCACATTTATACACGTGACCTTATTTGGCCCTAACTAAAACCTGAGTAGAAAGTTTTCATCCCCATATCTCAAAAGAAGAAACCCTAAGTGTATCCTACTGGCCTGGCAGGAAGCCCCCAGTCCACTCAGGTGTTTACCTGAAAAGACTTTAAGGAAGGGCCTCCAAACAGGGGCGTGGACAGGAGAAAGGGGAATGACAGAGGGGGCTGAGCCACCAGGGGCTACCAGCAGCGTGGAGCCTGCACCAGCCCCCCGCTTAGAGCAGAGAAGAGGGGGCAATGTGGCCGCACCCAGAAAGAGGCGCAGCCATGGGAAGGAGGCCGCTGACTTGGGCCATGGCCATTCTTGAAGGTGTGATCATTGTCAACACCAGACCTGACCTGAAAGAATGTGGGAACAAATGCCCCAGCCTCTCTCTCACATCACCTGGAATCTCCAGGGCAAAGAAAGTGATCCTCGAGGCTCAGCTCCCTGGGCACAGAGAAGGGCAGAGCAGGGCAGGGGATGCATCAGAGAATGACCAGCACATTAAGTGACTTTTCCAAGCTCACAGAGGGAGTTGCTGCTGGCAGGGCCCAAGAGAGAACGCAAGCACCCCGGTAGAGAAGAGAGACCCAGTAGACACAGAGACCAGAGTCCGTGTTCCCTTGAACAAGACACTTTAGTTCCCATGGTCTCAGTTTTCTCTCCTCTAAAATGGGACATTGGACTTCATTAACCATAAGTCACTGCCACTCAAATACTCACAGTTCTTACTGATACCATTGGCCCCACATTTTGCTGAAATTGAAATTAATTTCTTTCCTCTCTTTGAACATAAAATGCTTAGGACGTATTATACATAAGACAACAAAACAGCACCACAGTGTGAGAGCTTCTAAGCCACCACTTGTCAGCCCAAGGAGCAGGACTGGTAAGACAGGGAGACTCCTGATGGCCAGTGCAGGGGTGGGAGGTCCTGCCACGGCAGCAGAGCCCTGGCCGCAGTGCTTACTGCAGGGCACAGGGGCTTCAGAGGGGCTGGCAGGGCTGGCCACTCATGCAGTGCTGGTGGGAGAATAGTGGAAGGATCTGGATGCATAAACAAACACACACTTGGAGCCCCACACTAAATCTGTGCAATGTTTCTGGCCATATTCTAAGGATGACCAGTGTGTGCCACATTGTGATTCACTAATGCTATAAAACAACCAGGGCAGCAGGGAAGCCTTTGAGGAGGGCTGAAGCTCTTGAAGCTATTGTCTTCCCACTAGGCAATATGGTTCATGTGGAACAAATTCAGGGATATGGAAATTGCTGGAAAAACTTGTATATGCAATAGAAGTTTAGCCTATTTGTATTCTATAACAAAATGGATTTATTCCTTACTAAGAATTCATGCCAATGATACAAAATGATAATACTGGGTCTGGGATGTGGTCAGACACCCAGCCTTCTGGATTTATCTTTTGCCAGTAACTCTCCTTCCAAAGGCAAGACAAGTGACATCTTTATGGTCATTGTACTGTAAGAGGAACAGTTGAAAGACAGATGTCCAATGAACCAAGACACACGTCTGCATGAAGACAATCTGCTTCTCTGAGGATTCTGGCTGGAAGGCCTGCCATAACCCTCTGGCCCACCCGAGCTCACCTGAAGGTAGTTCCCAACACAGGTAGCCTCCTGTGTCTCTCTGCCTGAGGCTGGTCTCTGGCCACAGGACTATGCCTGACCCATGAGCCAAGGCATCAGTGCCCCAGAAGCAACCCTGAACTCCCAGGTATGGGATTCACAGGGGAGAACTATCCTCATTAGGACAGTTCTGAGCCGTGTTCCACAGTCTCACAGAGGGTCCATGGTGAGATTAAGTCTCAGTTGCTCATAAAGGTAACCACCCATCAACTCTCTTGGTCTTCCTCCCTCCCCTTTCTTGCCTCACTTCCCCTCTGTTCTTTCTAGAATTACCTCTCAATAAACTGCCTGCATCCAAACCCTTGCTTAAGACTTACTTTCAGGAACTCCAACTAATACAATATCTTTGTGAAAATCAGAAAAAGATGGCCCCTCCTCCTCCAGGATGTTTTGGAGCATGTTGGGCAGAGCACACACTGGGTTGCAATGTCCCTCTGTCCCCACCATGCCCTTTGTGCAGTGAACAACCTACACCACTGTTCACAGGTACTGTGGTACCACAGACTTCACTTACTTAATGTAAAAATTAAATAAGTTAATACATGCAAAAATACATGACACATAATAAGTACACTATGTGGAGGAGTCTCCTTCCTCTACTTTAGAAATTTTCCATTGGTTTTCTCAATATTCCTTTATTACTTGTTAGCTTTTTCTTCATCCTTGCCCTTTAGATGCTACAAGTGTCCCCACCCCCCCCCACCTCTGGGGGAAGCTTGCTTTATTTTATAGGATCATACATACTTAAAAATTTGTTGAAAGGGTAGATCTTATGTTAAGCACCTTTACTATAATAGTAATAATAAAAAAGATCACATGTTACCCGTAAGAAAAGAAACAATAGAAAGTTCAGCTCTTTCCTTTCTCTTTCCAACATTCAAGCTTGATGCGGTTAAGCATTGTCTGTGGCTGGGCTGAAGGTGGCCTGGGAGGGGGTTCAGTCACCCACTGGAAATCATGAACAAGCTACAGAGAGAACATGTTGCCTAAAGCCCCAAGCCTTTCCTCTAGGAGTGCCCTGGGCGCCCGGCCCTCCCAGCAATGGCAGGAAAGATCATTCGAGGACACACAGCTTTGCCTATAATGGGCTACGGACTCGCTTACTTTACTTGAACTGATTCATTAATTCAGTGAAACAAATAGTTCAACTAAAATTTTTGCCCTGAATCAACCACTTATTTGGGCATCCTGCAAACACAGGCTTTCTGTGAAACAAGATCAGGTAGCGTCAGCCCTGCTCTGGCAGACACGCACACACACAGCCCTGGTGCAGAGTACGTTCTGAGAGTAATGGCAAGAAGGTAATTTAAAGTTTGCTACTGTTTTGAAAAAAAAAAAAAGATAATTAAGCATTTATTATTTGAGCTTGCGAAGGGAATTAATCATTCGTCTGGGAGTGGGTACGATCAAACCCGAAATGTATGGCTATTTGTGTACCTGCTTAAAACTTAGAAAGGTCTCTGAGTGCCTGCTAACAGGATGATGGAACAAACGTTCACTTTTTAACCCAGCTGCTCCAAAATTGTGTGGTTGAAAGACACATCTGCTTGGGCCCTGTGCGTTCAGGATTGCCTCACTTGGATTCTAAAAGCCAAAAAGGTGTTTAGCTGGAAGGGATCGTTAACTGGGTACCGCGCTCTGTGCAGAGGGGAGAACCCGAAAGTGGCCTTCGCTTATGTCACCTTGGAGCCTCCCAGGGGTGGCACTGCTGAACTCCAGCTGCCCAGGAGCCCGTGAGGCCGGACGCGGCGTGTTCTTCGGAGGATGAGTGGTTGATGTGAGCGAGCTCGGAGGCCCAGAAGTAAATGAGTCAGCAGCAGGGGCGGGAGCAATGAAACGGGAGTATTCTCTTAAATTCTTGCTTATTTTGGGAGCGTTCGATGCTCTTCTCAGAGGGAGCAAATAAAGTGTCAGTGGAGGGAGACGGGCTTACGTAACTCATTTCTAAAACAAGTGGGTGACGTCACTGAGGGAATCAACACCTTAATTAAAGAAGTTAAATAGAATTGATGTAAACACAGCTGGCCGCCTTTCAATGTAGACTCATACTATCCTTAGCTCTGCCACTAATTAGCGGTGTGAATTTAGACAAGCCTTCTGGGCCTCAGTTTCCTCCGATAGAAAATGAGGGGGTTATCCAAGGCAACGTCCCACGTGCTTTCCAGATCTAACATTCCTCAATTCTACTGAATATTAATAATGGTAGAAATTTCAATCGTGATCGCAGTGACAACAGTGGTCATACGTATTGTGTCTTCTATGTGTCCAGCACCATGCTAGAGGCTTTAAAAATGTTATATCAAAACACACAGTCTCATTGTTTCCTCCAAACAGCCTCATGCGGTAGGGAATGTTAGGATTTTGCATTTGAGGAACCTCAGGTTACGCCTCTTGGACAAAGTCAGCACAACTGGTAAGTAGTTGATTTGATCGGGTGTCAGCAGGCAAGAGAGGAGATGCTCAAAAGGGTTTGAGAATAATTTCATGTAAGGGCCTTTACAGCAGTGTGGGCAGAGCTAGAGGAGCAAACAGGGAATAGCCATGACCTGGGAATGCCGATGGCGGGAGCCCAAGTGGGGACGGGAAGGAAATGGATGGTGCTGGAGCCCGGGGAGGGAAGAAACAGAGATGGGGCAGCTGGGAGGAGCTGTGGCCACAGAGGAGCACAGAGGCCACACCAGAACCACAGAGACGTGAGAAGCATAAACACTTCAGCCTGTCTCTCTTCCCGTCCTCCTACATCCTGCTAGACCCTCCCACTGCCTGAACACAACCAAAGCCAGGTGATAAAGGCGCCTGGAGTGCTGTCCCTAGGGCTCAGCCTCCTGTTGCAAGAGCTGAGCAGAAAAGAAGAAAGAATGGGTCTGAAAGCCGAATGGAAAACAAGCTGCAGAGGAGAGCCAGGATTGCAGCATGGCTCTCTCTGAGTCCAAAGACCGTGAACTTTCTCACTGGGTCCAGCTGGGTGACAGATGCATAAGAAGCCACATTGCATATTCTCAACTATAATAGGATTATTGGAACTCAGCAAGCCCTACATTCAGGGCCAAAGCTTAGGTGGCCCTGGTTGCCAACGTTAATGGCATCACAACAACTCACGTCGTAGCAGCCTCACTGCTTGTGAGGGTCATTCCCCTGGAGGCACGTTGGTGGGTTGCCAGTGTTGCAGGAATGGGGATGCAGGGGATGGGAGGACATTATTTACAAATCTTTTCATGAATAAGGAATACTGTTTAATTTTTAAATTTAAGTTCCTAGAAGAAGCAGGCCCCAACGTCCACAAACACACAGAGGTGTACGCTCTTTGGTCGACTGATCTTTGCACGGAATCCTATATGCCCCTGACCCACCCCTCACCCTCATCTCTTTCCCCTCCTTCCACCACACATCAGGCTCTGGGGGACCTCACCATCAGCCCACTTCTTGCAGTCACCTTTTGCACACGCTACTCCCTCTGCTCGGGATGACATCTCTCCTCACTTGGTGAAGCTCGATTTCTTCTCCAGGAAATGAACCAAAGTTCACCTTTCCTCTGTGAAGCCTCCTTCACTTCCCTATTCATCTCTTATCTACATTTCTTCCCACTAACTTCTATTGCAGCACTTAGAAGTTGTAAATATTTCTGTTCGCTTCTGCACTGGACTGTGAACTTGTGAGGAAGGGTGTTGGTTAGAAACAACAACAAAAAAGGAATAACACTGGCTAACATTTATTTAGCATTTATCAAACAGCAAACACATGTATAAGTTCAGTTAAGCCCCACAATAAGCCTATGAGTTGGGTGTGATTTTCATTCCCATTTTGCAGGTGAAGAAACTGAGGCCTAGAAAGATAAACTTGCCTAAAAATTTCACCTAGCTATTCACGAACTTATAGATGTTTTTGGAAGTCATGTAAGTGAACCGGCTCTATTAAGTCACATGTGTAGAAAGTATAGAAAAGTGGCCATAGGAGACAATCTTGGCTATGTAAGAGTCAGACAAAACATCTTAACAAGTGTTTATTGAGCAACTACTATGTCCCAAGCATTGCTACTAGGAAGGAAGTGTAATAAAGTATTGTATTTCTTGAATCCTTCTCTTAAAAAACTTAAATTATTACCCTTATAAAAAATTATGATCCTTATAAAAACATAAGAAGTGAAAGAAATTGAACTCTAACAGTAATATCTATTTCTTTTATTCACATATACATTTTTTATCTTGAGAAAATATGGTAAAGTGTTAGCATGTGTTAATTATAAAATCTTACTATATGGGTGTTTGTTACATTAGTCTCTGTGTCTTCCTGAATTAAAAATTTTTCCAAGTCGAACACACACACGGAATACTTACAGGGCGTTTTGTATGTAGTAGATACTAAATAAATATCAGTCATGACGAAAATGAAGAGGAAAGCTATTAGTGCTCCCCAAAAAATTAACACAAAGCAAATGAAAGTTCAGACAATAAAAGCGCCATGAATTTCAAAGAGAGTTGTCATGGAATTTGAAACACTGTCTGGTATCTAAAATACATCTCAGATCTAGTTCTGAAGATACCAAAAAAATAATGCTCCTGGCTCTTGAAAAATATTCCCTGACTAGATCATAGTTTCACACACACAAAAAAGAATATTTCATTTCTGAACCACCAAACATGACATGACAATCTTATGTACTGTTTCATGGGAAAAAAAAGAATAGTAATGACAACATCATCAAATCACTCACCCGGTGGGTTGCTGATAGCTTCTACTAGTTTCTGAGATCTGTGGGTGGTCACACTCCATTGAGTCTGGTGTCACTTGTGTTTTGTAAGTGCTTGTGTGTGTGTGTGTCTGACTTAGTACACAAACGCGGCTCCAAACCAAGATGAGATTGGAACATTCTTACCACATGCACAAGAGACCAGAAGGCTGAAGTGGACGTGCCCACATCCCCATGTGCACATGGAGAGTGGACAGGCTCCACCCTCACCTGAATATTTTGTCTCTACGATGCTCCAATTCTAGACCACAGGAAGAATAAAAAGGAGATTAGCTTCCGGCTTTACACTGGGGAAGTTATATATGGGTTGCTGTAAGTGTGAAATAGTCATTTAGAATGCTCACACATGGTTGGCAATGTGTTCTATGTATGTGTGTGTATCATATATACATGTATGGATGTATGCATACACACACATGTACGCATATACAAACATACTCATACACACAGGCTTGATAGGGTGAGATCAAGCCTGACAGAAATGTAGACAGAGTGAAAGAATAAGGTTAAGGAGAGAAGCGATATTTCAATAGCCTCCTGATCATTTCTGTCTCAGGATTTTTCTCAGTTTATCTCCTCATTAGATCTCCCAACACTGTGCCCCGAAAAGCCAAGGGTTGTGTATTTTTATAAAAGGCTTTTTTTTTTCAGGTAGTTTTGCTTTCCCACCAATTCCTCCCATTCCCACTGGGAACTGCCACTGAAATTCATTCCTCATAAGGCCATCAGAGTTACCTACACATGTCGCTCAACCAGCCTGAAATTGTTCCCCACATTGTTCCTGCTCAGCTCCTGAGAAGGCCCCGAAGACCAGCCTTCCACAGTTCAATATTTCAGCCTTCACTCAAATCCCTGGCCACTCCATCCATAGCTAAGTCTGAGGCCCCTGGATAACCCCACAGGGAGATAGATACAGCGTTCTTAGGTACTCACAAAAGCAACAATCTTTTGGAGAAATCTGATGGATAACACTTCAAAATAAAGCATCCAATCCAGTTGTTAAAGGTCAAATCAGAAATGTGTCTCACGCTTACGTTATAATTTAACAAATGACTGATATTACAATACATTTGGGAGGGGCTTCATACCATGATCCCATTATTCCTTAGGTCCTGCAGAGATATTCTTCTGGTCTTAACCTGAACATGTCAGGGCATTTCCCACCTACAACCCCTTTCGTATCCTTCTCCTCCAGCTTGAAATGTCCTCCCAGCCCCCAAATCAGGTCTACCTGTCCTGAACTTACTTTTTCTTGAAGACTCAGCTTAAATATCCCTGCTGTTTCCATATGTCCCCTGAGCCCTATCTCTTCTCATGAAATTCCTGTCTTGGCTAAGACATAGGACCACTGACTATGTGCCAGGCACTGGTCAAGTACTTTGGATGAATTTCTCATTTAATCCTTAAATACGTTTTTGGGTGGTGCTATTATTATCTCCACTTGACAGATTGAAAACTTGAAGCTCAGAGAGGTTAAGTAGCCTTCCCAAAGCCACACAGCTAGCAAGAAACAGAGCCAAAGGCAAATAAGGGCCATCTATCTCCAGGACAGTCTGCTTCCCAGCCTCTCTTATCCCTTGGAGGCAGCCCTTGTCTCACTTTGTTGTGACCACTGGTTTAGTTGTCTATTGATCTGCCTGCCTGTCTGTCCCACTAACCTGCAAGCTTCTTGGATAGGGGACCCGTTGATCATTCGTTATTAGTGTCACGGCTCTGGGATTCTGTTAGGTACTTGGAGGAAAGAGAAGAAAGGGAAAAGAGTTCCTCCAATTACCCTGGAATCATTGTCAGACCTCAGTATGACGTTTTCCAGGGCTCCTCATATTTTCCATGGTAGCGTAACCCAGTTTCCCACTGTCCCTCATTCGTGTTCAATTCCACTGCAAGGAGACAGCCTGACCCCATGCCTGAGAAGGCTGTGTGCGTTACGGTACATAAAAAAAGAAGCCTTGCAAACAGCAAGTGTTTTGAAAACCCTTTACTATATTCCCATCTCCCGTACCTACCTCCACCCAAAAAAAGCTGGAGTTATGAAACGCATGCTAAATATTGAGCCATTAAACTTAGGAATATTGAGAGAACTGTTTTCTCAAAAGCTTATTTTTTTCGGCTCTCCTTGTTTTGCCCTGAGTGTTTTTAGCAGTTCAAACAGGTTGGGTTGTCCACAAGGAGCAGGGCACAGGTTTTTTCCACCCCGTAGGTTGAGGTATTCATTCCCACTTTAAACCTCTCTAAATTTATGTGCCAGTATTTTCCAAGCAGATGTATTTGTAGATATGTTTGGGATAGAACTGGATATTCACGGTATTGACTGAGACTGGGAGATGACAGCTGGACAAATTCGAGGTTTCGAGCTTAATCCTCAGCCTGACCTTTGGCAGCAATGGAAATGTTTGCACTTTGCAGAGCTTGTTATTCTCTGTGTGTGTGATCATGTGAGTGTGTGTGTATGTGTGTGTGTGTGTGTGTATGTGTGAGAGAGAGAGAGAAAGAAGGGAGGGGCACTTGGCTTTTGAGAATAATATCATAATAGTTGCCAGAATATATCAAGCCTGGGGCTTCTGGGATCTTGGGCTCCTGGGCTCCTGCTGTCCAGAATTTTGGCTCTGAAAGAAATACCATGGCACACTATGACATTATAGCCAGACCTCTTCCTGGCCCTTGTGACGCCTCTCCTGTCTTTCTAACCCCCTTTCCCATGTCACCACTACCTTAATGACCTAGCATGGATCTTCCATTTTTTATTTCTTATTTTTTGCAGGGGCTAGGGGGGATCAAGTTTACTGAGCTGTAATTTATTTATCCTATTTTGAAAAATGCATACAGTCACGTAACTGGCACTACCATCAAGACATAGAACGGTTCCTTCATTCCAAAAAATCCCTGTGCTGCTTCTCTGTGGTGAACCTCTTCCCTAATCCCCAGGCCCAGACAACCACTGACCAGTTTTCTGTTCTCATAGTTTTACGTTTCCTAGTTTATCATATGAAGGGAATTATGAGGTACGTACGCTTTTGTGTCCGGCTTCTTTCATATACCATAGTGTGTTGGAGATCCATCCATGCTGTTCCATGTATCATCAGTTTATCATTGATTCATTTTTATTCTGAGCAGTATCCCATTGACTGGATGCACCACAGTATGTTATTAGTATACCAGTTATTCATGCCCCAGCTGATTGTTTTTAGGTTTTATCAATTATGAACAAATCTGCTACAAACAACTTTATGTAACTTTCCGTGTAATTTTTTGTAAATTTTTATGTAATTTTCGTTTCTGTTGGATCAATACTCAGAAGTGAAATTGCTGGGCCATATTGGCAAATGTATATTTAACATTATAAGAAACTACCTAATTTTTCCAAAGGTCATCTGCCATTTCTTCATTCATCTAAAAATTTCAAAAGACTTCATCAGGGCCCCTGATGGTGTCCACTAATGCCACTAATGTCCACTAAAAGAGTCATGGGAAGCAACATGCCAGTGACATGAGTATAACATGGATCAGACAACTCATGATCCCAGTTCAGTGCACGCAGGAAGAACAGAGGAACTGCCACCATTTCCAGGGGTTCTTAGGCTGTCCTTTGTCATGAAATTATGGCCTGAAAGGGTTAACTCACCTCGCCTGGATGACTCTGTCCCCAGGTTGTGAATAAGTCATCCTGGCTCACGGGAGGAAGAACCAGGTCTATTATTAACACCCATTTCCCCTTTTCAGGAGGGCATGGGAGGGCCTGGGGAGTTGAAGAATGACCTAGAATTTAGACGTTCTGGTACCTACTTCCCACTGTGACAGTGACTCACTGGATGATTCTGGTACATCAACTCAATGCTCCAAGACGCAGTTTCTTAAAGTCTGAGATAGGATTGCCCTGTTGACTCAACTCATTGCTTGAGGTGAAGGAGATTACAAATAGGAAGAGTGTCATCCCGGGGTGTTGGTCCCAGGAGTCTCACGGCATCACGGGCCTGGGCACCCTTTTTCCCAAGAATGACAAAGGCCATTATTATACCATTCCCTAGATGGAGACTCTCTCATAAAGAGAGATCACATGACTGACCCTGTGAGACATAGTGAGTCAGTAGAGTTTAAAGAGTCCCCAGGACTCCCGACACTCTTTCTGAAGGTGTCCGCTGACTCACTGAATCCCTTCCTTCTAGAATGATTTTGCAAGTTGAAAATACTGTTGGGCATAAACTTGGCCCTTCTCGAAGAATTTAATAGGTGAAAACATTTCCAAATTGGTCATCTTACCTTTAGGCATCCCTCTCCCCACAATCAGAATTCTTTAAGACCCTGGCCCAGTACGGCTGTGGAAAGTCGAGAGAATATGGGCAGGTAGGGCCTTTCAGGGGTCTTGAGGTTTATCTATAGCGGACTCTACTTACCCACATTCTCTTGATTTTCTGACCACTGCTGCTCGCACCAGCCTGACTTCCCTTGGCCAACACTTGCATCTGTGTCTTAGGACTGCCCTTGGGCTCAGAACCCACTTTGCTCTACACGGTGTCGATGGCTGTGTCTGTGAATTCACACCCTACCAGGGGCAAACCTAACCGATGACTAGGTGTTGGGGTCTTGTGGCCGGGATAATACTGATGTGTGTGTTTTGCAACATTTTCCAGAGTTACCCCCTGGACTTAAGCTGTCATCACCTTTGTGGACAGTGTCTTAATAATTCACCCTTTATTGTCCGCTTCTTCTCCCCAAGTCAATCCATCCCTTTACCTACCCGTGTTCCTTGTACTGTCCAAATAAACTACTTGCCCTAAAATCCTTGCCTTGGTTCTGGGGGAATCCAAACTAAGACAGTCATCAACATTTGACAGTTACATATACGCACATGATTTTTCCGGAAGGTATCTATAGCCTTTCTCAGATTCTGAAAGGAGCCTGTGTCTCTCCTCCAGTGATTAAGGACACTGCCAATACCTTCCTTTACTCCTTTGGAAATCCCTCATGGATCCCTCCTTGCAACTCTACATCCACAAGCCTCCCCGTATTACCCCGTTGTTATTAAAACCAATCTTAAATGTGTGCCCATTAAGATTTAACTAACAGTAACTGTTAATAACTTATAATAACTAAGGGCAAATAAATCCCAGGAACATTTTGCCTCGAAACAATGTTGAAGCACAAAGTAGAAGAACTAAGTTTTGTATCAACAAGAAATCCAGATAATTCTGGATACGTTAGGGGAAATTTTTAGTCAAAGCAGTAAAGAAAAAGACTCAGGTTAATTGTTGAGCATTCTTCTAATAAAATATTGCTTCATAGGTTTTCATCACATAGACAAGGCTCTGACCATTGAATGTATTAATATATATGAACACAAAATATTACTTGCACACCAAAGACAATTATAAATCTTATAAGCATGTGGGACACACACAATTGCTTTTAACTATCTATAAAAGTAAAGGTGTGTCTCTCTCTAGAAAAGGTTAGCAGCTCAGGGGTGTCCTTCAAATGGTTTTACTTACTGCCTTATGACCTGGGATTCTGTTAATGGTACTTTGTCCTCAAGTTGTTTCTAATGTACTCACCTCATACACACACGCACACACAAGTTCACATACACAGCCTTCAAATTAAATGCACAATGTTCTTTCATACCTAGTATCAGTATCAAGGAATATCAAACATAGCGGCTGACAGTCTGAGGCTTACTGCCTGCTTTCAAGGAGCTGCCAAAACGTACAAAAGGAAACACGCCCGTCCACAGCAGGACTCTTTGTCAGTTTGCCTGATCTGAAACTCAACACTATCATAACTCGTAACAGTCTCACTTCCTTGCCTTAGGAAAAGGGGGGAAATCACTTTCCTCAGCAGAGGACTGCCGTCTGTTTGACAAAGCGTGCGTTTGATCTTCACGCCTCTACCCCAGCCAACAAACACAGATCAAATTCCACTTCTAAGACAGGGGGAAGAAAGATAGCCTAGAAACTTGCTAAAGAAATGGTGTGAATGTGGCCACTGCATGTGAGTATCGTCAGAAGGAGCACTGGCTTGTGAATAGAATCCGCTCACCGCAAACGAGCAGGAGATGTGTGCACCCATCATTTCTACCGTCCTCAAAGGAGAAACGTCTAAACCTAATCACGCCCACTTTCTTCTAGCGCAATGGACAATCAGCATCCCTTCGCAAGCTAAGTAAAACCGTGTGTTTCAAGCTGAATGAGCTAGGATTGCTCATTCACTCCCTGGTAGCCACGTGGATGCTTAGAAGGACACCTTCATTCCCAGAGGTACCACCTTGCATTTTACAAACATGGAGAATTCAGTTACATAAAAATCAAGTGAATATAATTAAAGCTCCCCAGGTGACTAAGTAGGATTTTGTTGTTGACCCGGATGCAGTTCTTGTGGTTCTGAATAAAGAGGTGAAGTAAATGTGGGATTTGGGATTTCATAAAGATGCAAACTTTTTTTTATTAACTTCATTTATCTAAAAAATTTCTCTCTCTCTCTCTCTCTCCCATTCCTTCATCCTCATTTCCTCTTTTACTCCCTATTGCCACATTTTACTACAGTACAAAATGAACACAGAAGAGAATCACAGCTTGATTCTCACCTAGTGAACACAGTTGTATAACCAGAACCCAAGTTCAGAACGAAAGATTACCAGCACCAAGAAGTCCCCTTCTACCTACTTGCAGTTCGCAATTTTTTCACAAATGGTAACTCCTCTTCTGACTGCTAACTCCAGAGACTCATTCTGCCAATTTTTAAATGATATAAATGGAGTTATACACATGTACTTTTTGTGTCTAACTTGTTGCCTCTGCTGTTCAGTGTGTTATGTTTGTAAGAGTCACCCTGTCATTGTTCTAGTTTGTTCATTGTCATTGCTGTGTAGTATCCCCTTGTATATATATACCACCCTATACCACAATTTATTTATGCATTCTACCATTTGTGGGTATTTGCATGCTTTCCAGTCCTTGGCTGTTACAAATAATGCCACTGTAAATCACCTTGAACAAGTCTTTTAATGATTATCAACACCCATCTCTTTAGTGAATATACTCAGGAGTAGAATTTCTGGGTCCTAGGCCATGTTTAGCTTCAGGAGACACAGCCAAACAGACTTGCAGAGACCTTGTATACTTGGCGTCTTTCATTTTTACATTTGAACGTGTCCATTCCTTTATTTTTAGCAAGGTTTTGGCTTGTTTCTTTTTGAGACTATGTCATGTTCCAAAGCATGTCCAAGGTACAAAGAACCAGACCTTGATCTTAGAAATTTGTCTGATAAGAGAGACAGAAATAAAACAACACATGTAACTCACAGTGGTGAGAGGCGTAAGAAGGTAAATGCAAAATGCAGTGGATACGGCCAGGGGGCCTTGATCAACCAACTGCTCCAAAGAGGTGATAAAGAATATTTGAGCTGGTTCTCGAGGGATGAATAGAACCCAAAGGAGAAGATGAATAAGCAAAGAGAGAAAGAATCAGTGTTTGTTTAGAGACCAGCAAAAGGCTGTGCTCACTTCGAGGAATGTTGGGAAAAGTGTTTGCTAAAGGAACAGACAGGTACCAGAGGGAATAGGTCTTGATTGCTACCATGGTGAGCAGAGAATTTTTTCTTTAGGCCTTCCTGATGTTAGAGAGGTGTTTAAAAAGCAGGATAACCTAATCAGATTTTGAAAGTATGATATCTACAACTATTCTGAGTCTGCAAGGCGGAATCAGTTATTGGTGGCCTGTGTATCAACTTTGCTGCAAGGCTGTGATGTATTAATAGCTCTGTGTTTAACAGTGAAGGCTCTACCATCCATGATTGTCTGCATTCAAATTCTGCCCCCAGAACTTATTGGTTCTGTGATGTTGGGCAATTAAGCTTCAATTTTGTCAAGTTTATGGTGGCTGTTCCAGTATCTCCTATCTCCTAGAGCAGTTGTGAGGAAGATTACCCAAGCAAAGGTCTCAGCTGCAACCTGGCAAAACGTAAGTGCTCTAAAGGTACTAATTACTAGCTTAAACAAGGAGTTTAGAAAAAGCATCAGGCTGATGACTTACGCCTTTCCTGATTTACATACAAATGTGAAGAGGTAATAAAGTTGACATGTTTGAAAACATTCTATGATTCTAATAATACATTCATCTATCCAACAAATAGGCACCATGGGTATTCTATGTACAACATGGAAAGGTAATAAAATTGATGTGTATGAAAACAGTCAGAATTCACATTCATGTATTCAACAGACAGGCGTTAAGGCTCTCAAGGAAGCTGACCCTGTGCTGGGCACTCTAGATACTAAGAGAAATAGAACTGCTTCTGCTTTGTGGAGACATGATTACCCAGTGTGATGAGTGCGCTAATCCAAGGAAGTGTAGAGGAAACACTCGGTCCTGTCTGGGATGGCCAAGAGGGACTTCCTGGAGATGACAAGTAAATAGAGATTTGAAGGACAAACTGAAGAAAGGTCACATGTATGTGGGTATAGCAGAGGGTGGGGAGACAACATGACACACACAGAGAGCAGAATTTATTATAAGTAGAGGTAAAATTTCAAGGTCATTCTTTCTGGCTGCAGTGGGCCAATGTGAGAGTAAAGATTTTTCTATTACTTCATTCAACAGATCTTTACTGAGTGTCAATTTTGTGCCAGGAAGTGTTTCAAGTACTGGGGATACAGCATCTATGTAAGATGCTCCTGCCGCCTAGTTGAGAGAGACAGCAGATAAGTAAACGAGTAAACAAGAAAACGACAGATGGGACAGGTGCTGCAAAGGACACAGAACAAAGCGATGTCACCATGTTTAGATAGGAAGGAGAGAGATGAGAAAGTGACTCCAAAGATGTGGCATTGGAGCTGAGATTTTAAAAGACCAGGGAAGGAATATTCCAAGGAGAAGGAACTACAAGCCCAAGGCCTCAAGGTGGGATTGAGCTAGAGGGACTGGGTAGAATACGACTTAGGAGATGTATTCAAAGGCCAGGTCCCACAGACTCTTGGAGTTCAACGTCAGGTATGGATTTTATTCCGACTGCAGCGGGAAGCCATCGTGTGGCATGGGTGGGAAGGTTATTTAGAGAAGTGCCATGCCAAAAAGCCTACTATGCGGTGAGTGAGATTAGAGTAAGGCAACAAGGGAAAAGAGAAGCCCACCCAGCAGCCTGAAGAGCCCCTCAAGGTGAAGCTTGGTGTCTCTATTATACATGAAAGGGTGCAGGCAGGAATAACATCTATGTAGCCTCCAATTCACCTAGCCAAAGGAGAGGGAGGCCCGTTTTTATCTTGGAAGACACCAGACCCTCCAGAAAACCTCCAAGAATGCATTGGTTTGCCAAGCCCTGAATGAAGATGTATCCAGTCAAAAATATCCATTGCTACTTCCCTAGGTCAGCCTTCAGGGTGGGAGCTAAGTGGCTCTATTTTTTTTTAATCCAAATCAATCCAAAATAAATAAAAGAATGTAAAATGTTAATCAAAAGTAAACAAAGGGATAGAATAAAAGGAGCCAGGCACCACTAGTGACTTTTATTGCCTTTGTTATGGGGCTGGCAGGGAATTTTAGATGAAATTCCCCCTTCAGCCTCCAGGAAATGGTGACTTTGCTCAAGGAAAGCGGCTTCCCTTCCCTGTGGCTCTGTGTGGTCCACTGTGACTGCGACCTGGCTAGTTTTCATCCTGCCAGAAGAGTGTCAGAATGTGTGACCCCCTCCTGACCTCCCTGATGTCTCAGTAGAAAAGAGACATTCACATGAACTCGCCTAAGAGCCACAACTTGGGAACAAGAGTTAGTTTGGAAAACAGAGGTATTTCATCCTGGCTGTCTTTAGCATTTATCCCACAGCTGGTTCAAATGATTTATGTTAGCAGAATCTCCAACAGTCCAGGAGTGTGAACTTCAGGGGGGATGGCCGGGGGATGGGACTCATTGCCGAAAAGGCAGATTGGTCTTATTTCCCTGGATTTCTTATTATGTACCTTTCGCCATACAGAGAAAGTGAATAATTACTAATTTGAACATCTTTTAGAATGGTGGTATCACAGAAGATCAAATGAGGACCAACCTGAATTTTGATCTTAAAATGTGCACATGTTCTCCTGTCTTGGTTATTTCCAAAATAGCACTCAGTAGCTGAAATCTGGCATATTTAGTTACTGCCTATGAACACACTACCTGGCAATATCAAGGTGTCTGTCCTTCGTCTCTCAGCATAATTCTGGAAACCTAACATTCCCTGCTCATTGAGCCTTGCAAACAAGTTTAAGTATCAGATTAAACAAAAGACAATTTTACTGAAAAAATCATGCAATAAAATGCAAAGCCAAATATGACTGGAATTGTAGAATATCTTCACTGCTCATCTCTCATCGACGTGGCTTAATAAACGTTTTTATTTATTCCTAAGAACCAAGCTATGGAAACATCTGTTCAAGTTTCTAAAGCACATCCTCTTTTCAACATGAATGTTAACCTAGTTGAGGTTATGTGTCTTCGCTGTGATGTTTCTTTTCAGAAAAATTATTTTTCCCCATGACCTACCAAAATCTCAGGTCATGGCTTCTATTCAAAGTAAATCATAGTCTCTTTTGTTTCAAACATGTTATCACCTTTTTTTTCTCATGGAAATGATGTCTTTGGAGCTATGAAATACCTACCAACATAATAGCATTTGACATTCTTATCTTAATGATTAAAATTAGTCAATTCCTAAAGGAATAAATTCCACACTCATTGCTCAAAAGCACAGTTCCTTAGTTGATTTGAAAATTTCATTTATGTTGGTAGGAATTGAATATTTGATACTGTGCTAAGAACATGATTATCAAAATCATTTCTAAGTAACATCAAGGCAAAGTTAGATGTCAAAACAATACTTCTACTTCCTACCCTGCCTTCCAGTGTTTTAATTTATGCCCCCCTATATTTTTTAGCAAATTTTCATTTTTTCTCCAATTTTTTTAAATCTTATATTCCGAGATGCTAGATCATCAAACTAAAAGCAGATGAAATTAAATAAATAAAGGACTAGAAATGTGCTTCATCCAGAATCTGTAGTGGGGTTGTTATGGAAACAGCCCAAAAACTTACTAGCTCTGTGGCCCCAGCAGTTGTTTAATAACATGTACTGTTATTATTATTAAATCATTAGGTGAAGTTTCTACTCTACACAGTCTTTGCCTTTCAGAAAAAAAAAAAGAAAAACCAAATCTTCCATTTTGTGAAGCTTCCCCTGTTTGATTAGCAAATGTTGGTAGATAATGATATAAGCGTGGAATACCCTTTGGAGTTTTGTTTGTTCTTAGATAAGGAATAAACATACATTCTTTATTATTTTTCTCTAAGAATGTGTGTTTGGTATGGTCTATAAAACCTTAAAAATTGCTGGTTATTTTAAAAAAGCAATTGAAATGTGTCATTGATAAATTTGATGTTCCACAAGACCTCATGTGTGCCACCCTATATATGGCACACAAGGGCATTTATTTATTTATTTGTGCGTTTATGTGCTGTAACCACCCAGAGAACAGAATAAATGCCTTGAGAAGAAGCATTTACAACTGAAACCCTCTAATATATTGACTTCACCCAACGATTTTAATTCAAATTATTTATGTGCTTACATAGGAAGTCTTTATGTCCACTACTTTTAAGTATTCACTAAATTAAGCTGTTGTTCAGTCATGAACAATCCTTCATTTATTCATTTAATCTTAAAGCATTATAGCTAGGAAAAAATAAACTCTTAGTTTAACTTCATCCAAGTCTTTCAAAGAGGTGGGGGAGACAAATGATTTTCTTGTAGTCTTCATTAGTGACTTATTCATTCTACATCTCCTAAAAAAAAACTTAAGGTAATTTACAGATATAAGACAAGAGAATAGGAAATAAAATAGGATCTAAACAGTGGCTGAATTTAGCTGCTAACATGGTTCTAGGCTTCCAAGTGGCAAAAGCAGAATGCAGTCTTTACAAAATTCCAGGTGCCTCTGAGCTACATCCAGTCAATTACTTAAGTAAAGCATGGAGTCCTTGTGGAAAGCTGAGAACAATGCTTCAACAGCAATTGACATTTACTGTTTTGGGGACACTCTGCCCTGGTCATGAAGACTGGTATTAATAGATGTAATAATGTTCCCTGCCTTCATAGAGTTCAGACTAATTGACGGGAAGAGATGCAGGTGTGTGAAGAGTGCTAACAAATCGGGCAAGAATATCGTAAGGAACAAATGACTAACAGAGCAATCGTTTCTAAAGAAAGAGAAATTGTAAGGAATGGGAGGAGTGTTTCGTTTTAAATGATTTTCTCATATACAATTAAAAACAGATTTTGGAGGCATGGAGAAAGAGAAGGATAAAGGAAAAGAGTAGAAATGTTGTGTACTCCTACCGTCTGTGGGCCATTTGACTAAAAGATGGTGGCTGTGAAATTGTGTTTAATCGATAATGTTTCATGCCTTAAAGGCATGTGCATATAATAAAGGCTTATTTCAAATGTCCAAATGCAAGGAGAAAATACTTGACTTATTTTCAAGGGTAACTTCCAGGGGAAATTATTTTTGTTTTGTTTTCTCCCAAAGGTTTGAAACAAAATATTTCAACATCTTTTGAGCAGGCACTTTATGGCAGGCACTATTCTAAGTGCTTTGCATGTACAGACTCGTTTAATGGCTAAGTATTCATAAGGCTTTATTCAAAGCCCTCGCTTCTGCAGAACTGCCCAGAGTTTAACAAGCCCCTTCCTTGCCCTCTTATATCATTCTCTTGGTGTAACAGCTTTAAACTGTTCTGCAAATGTTCCCTTTCATTGCTACTACCTGTCCCGTGTGCTGACAGGACATTGCCAATATTTAAGTACCTTTGAGTGAATTCTGATGAGAAAATTCAGCAGCTATATTGGAGGCACATTTGCAGTAGTCGTTTGGTACTAGAATCTTTTCTATGAATTACAATCAAGATGATGTTCCAGTCAAATGAATACAAGTATTTCTGTTCTGGTGGAATGTAGAAAGAAACTAAAGGTTCACAGCAGAAAATTTGTTGCAATGAAAATTTGCAATTGCATAGACTGATCCGTACCATTATAGCCACTGAATACATTACAAAACAATAACCTGGACCCAGTAGAAGGGTGTGTGAGCACTACCCCAGCTTCCTAAGGCAGATGAATACCTCTTCAAAGATCATTGAGGTATAAATGTTTATTGCCTTTCAGGTAGGAATCTATAAACATACAGGTTATTACATTGGGAAAATGTTTTAAAAAAAATTTAAGGTTTATGATACCATATAGCAATCATGTATAGCAGAAAATTAAATATTATAATTACGTTTTTCAGGTTTACATATAGACACATGAACATATATATTCTATATATGTACACACACACATATATAGTGTATATTGTATCTCCACTAGGTTGCGGGAGTATCTCTGTTTCAGATGACTTTTATCCTCCTCCTGGGACCTGTGGGCTTGTCTGGGCATGTTCTTCTCATGAAGATGACAGAGGGAAAAAAACAAGCAAGTCTAATCATGCGAGCACTTTTCAAGACCCTGCTTATGTTGGAATTGCTACAAATCCCATTGGCCATGTCATATCTCGAGGGTGTGAAATCACACACATCGGACAACAGGAGGACACTGCATGCATGGTAAAGATTGTGGATACAGAAAGGGGTAGATAATTGCGACCACCAATTCAATTGATTATATAATACATACATATGTTTATGTGACAGGTTTCCCCTCATTTCTTTCCACAGACAACATCTTTACACTAAAGACAATTTGAAAGCCCACTCTTCTTTTCCAATAACAAATGTGCTGGCTTTCAGCATGATAACAATATTGATAATAGCCATCACGTGTTAAAGATTTTACCAAATACCAGACACCATGCAAAGGATTTTTCATTCATCACATAATTTAATTTTTACAACTTGGAAATAGTAGTTTTTAAACACTAAAATATAGGTGGTCTCACTTTAATGATGAAAAACTGAGGCTCAACCAGGTAACCCAGCCCATGTGTGGAGAAGCTTTGATTCAAACTCAGTTCTATATGATTCTAAAGGAGGTGTTATTATTTCTATATATGTTATCTTTTGACATACATAAAGCCCTCTCCCACTGGCCTTGCTACCATTTCCAACAACATTCATTACTCATTCTTTTCCTGACCGTTAATCTCTAAACATGTCCCTTATTGTAATGTGTCCTTTGTCTAAAATGCCACATTTTCTTCTCTTTCTACTCTTTGGACACCCAAATTCGCTCTATGCTGAAAGACTCACTTTGAATCCTGTCCATAAGGCTTGTCGTTATTTTCTCACTTGGGTTTAATGAAGTCTACCAGAGCTCTCTTGAGAAATGGAGGCAAATCTGTATACTCCTTCCCAGCACCGACAGTATACTCAGAGTCATTTTTAAAATAAATGAATGAATAGCTATAGTTTTCTCCTTTTGAATTTGACACCAAATTTGACACTGGACACCAAACAGTTCTTGGGGAAGGTATCTGTTCTCAGAAGGCGATTTTATCTTGCCCACAAGATCCTTTGAGAAGGGGAAGAAAATTGCTAAAAGGTTCCTCTGAAGAAGAAATTTCTTGCATATAAAGGGTGGTTTATAATCGGGAGGATGAGAAACAGAAGCAAATAGAGACAAAAGGGGTGAATAAAAAACAAGATATAGTCCACAATGAGAGGAGGAAGTGAAGAGAGAAGGGGAGCAACCAGGTGGGATGGACCGAATGTTTATGTGCCCTCTCAATTCCTATGTTGAAGTCCTGTCTCCCAACGTGATGATATTAGGCAGTGGGGTTTTTGGAGGAGATGAAGTCATGAAGGTAGAGCCCTCATGAATGGGATTAGTGTCCTTATAAAAGAGACCCCAGAGAGATCCCTTGCTCTCTTTTTACCATGTGAGGATACAAGGAAAAGACAGCAGTCTGCAACCCGAAAGAGGAGTCGCCAGAACCTGACCATGCAGGCACCTTGATCTCACACTCCCAGCTCCAGAACTGTGAGAAACACATTTCTGTTGTTAATAACCCCTGCTGCCCATCTTTGGTATTTCTTATAGCAGCCTGAACTGACCAAGACACAAGTCTAGACAGAAAAAGAAGGAGTGGAGGTGTGGAGAAAAGGAAGAAGGAAAAAAGCCGGCAGGCAGGGAGTAAGCAATCAGAAGAGAGATAACAATTAGAGCAGTATGGAACTAGGATGTTTAAAGTCAGTCTTCTGGAGCCGATCCAGAGAGGGCAAAAGTCAACAATCTTATTATGTCAGTGTCTGGGTGAGTTTTCTAATTAATGCTAGAAATCATACAGGTATGATGATGAGCTTGATGGCAGGGAAGGTTTGCCCAACTCTAAAACAGCACTTCTGCCCAAGTGTGAATGGCTTTTGTGTAATACATTCCATTCTTAAACACATTTTTATACAATTGAAGGAAGAAAGAACACCACTTCACAATCATTTAGCTGTTAAATAAAGTACAATAGCTCATCTTTTCCAAACTTATTTGCCAGTATCAAAGAGGATTCATGGCTTTTGAAAGACCATCAAACACTCGAGTACTGAAGTTAATCTGAAGTGCCCAGAGGCAGGATGTGTCTAAGCACTCCACGAAAGGCCTCGTATAAAATTTAATGCATCTTGAGGATGGAGTGTCTTCTCTGGTCTCTGGTTGAAATTCCACACCCTCCAAGAGCAATAATCTCCTTCCTTCCTTGGCTGTTTCTATCTTCATGTACTTGTGGGTAGGAACATTTCCCTTAGAATCTTCCAGGACTTTCATAGCCTTCCTGAATGTGTCCTAAGGTGACTGTTAGGAATTAAGATGCTCAGAAGGCCAAAAGGATTTGATTTATTTAATCAGTGTGCCCAACCCCAAAGGCATTCCTCTAGCTCTTGAAATTTCAGCCCTGTCAACTGCTCCCCTACCGTGACAAGGTGCCAAATCCAAAGATGGTATTCCAGGTGAGGCCCCACCAGGATCCCTTCCTTTTGCAGCATGTGCAATGGAGATTTTCCTCCTGCTGCTGAAAGCAAACCAAGCTCCTTCCCACCCAAATATCATGTTGCAGCCTCCTATGAAATCTGCCCTCTGTCACATCCCTCTCTTTTCTTGGCCTCGCTAATTTCCAGGTTCTGAACTCCCATGGAATATCTGTTTTTCTCATTAATTTTCGCAGATGTATTTCCCTTTCCTCTAAGTGGAATCTTGGCATCCCGAGGCTGGTCTAGATTTCTAACCTACAGGCCTTATGTACGCTTCTGCGGTCTTGGAGAACATTCTCCTTCGCCTCATTTCATCACACTCAGGTAATGAACTTGGCCAAATGAGGCAAGGTGAAGTTGAGCTCAGTCAGCAGCATAGACCGTTCCTTACTCACCGGCGTGGCTTCCTACTGTTTGTCACAGCTTGAGTCATTTGTAGATGGACCAGCCTTTCCCCTGAAAAGTTACATCAGTGGCAATGCCTTGAAGCACTCATGCTAATGGGCTCTGGTTTTGACTTCTGGCATACCAAGAAACAACTTATTTATTGAACACACTCAGCTCAGCTATTTCATTCAGGTACCGTAGGGTACAACGTTCTGCCAACCGGAGTTGAAAAGCAGACATTACATTCCTTTCACAGCTTCAGCCTGGAAGGAAATTTTTCCATCCCTTCACAAAACCCATGAAACGCACCACTCTGTAGGTCTACTATAACCCCTCTTAGGACACATTGGCTACATGGAATTTCCTAAATGGTCCCACAAGTTATCCAAGGGTTGCATGTAAAAAGGGTTCTATGTCAAACAAGATGGGGAAAAATTTCATACTATGTCTTCCTCTTGGAGAACATACACATACATATTAAAGTTTCTAAGAAGATAGGAAACATATAAAACTATTGTACTTTGTTCAAACCAAAGTTTCCTAAACATATTTACAATAACTCACTTTAACTTGATACCTATCACAAATACACAAGACAAAGATGACTAAGAAATGAGTCTCCAGGCTTTCCTTGTCTGCCTGCTCACCAGTGAGGCTTTTGGAGTATCTCACTCAGTTCCTTTTACTTCTCCACCCTCTGAAGTTGTCGGATATGCTCTTCTGGGCTTCTGTCATGTGAACTGGAGAAATAGAAGTGTCTTATCCAAAGCTCCAAGGATAAGAATTTATGGAAAATTATCTTTTTCAAAGATGTCTACACCAATATATAACCATCCCACAGACTCTTCTTAAGCTGTGACTTCCAGTGAGAGGTGAAATCTATGTTCTTTTCTCCTGATTCTGGGCAGCCTCCATTACTGCTGTGACTGATTGAGTATTGTTGAAGTGATGTTATGTGTCTTCTGAAGGTGGGTCACAAACAGCAACACAGCACTCACTCGGCCCTCTCTCTGTCAGGATGTTCACAGCCTCCATGTTGTGAGGAAGCCCAGGCCACATGGAAAGACGACGTGTAGGTTTTCTGGCCAACAGCATTAGCTAGGGTCTCAGTTAAGAGCTTGTACCAGGCATGTACTGAGAAAGCCTTCAGTTGATCCTAGACCTCCTCTCTCCAGCTTCCCTCGTTAATGCCAAGTAGAACAGAGATAAGCTAAACCCATGGAGCTCTGCCCCAATTAAAAAAAAAAATCACACACAAAAAATGAGTTTTGTCATTGTTTGAAGCCATTAAGGTTTTAGGTCATTTGGTATGCAGCCATAGTAACCAGAACAGGCTGGGAGAGCCTTGGAATGGGAGAGATGGGTCAACATGGTTTAGCTTAAGGTTTTGAGATGTATTTTGGAGGTGGCAATTACCAATCAATAACAAATGACTGCTAACAAGAGAGCAATTCTCATCCAGAGCTTGGGGTGCCTACAAGTATTACCTGGACTGTTGGTTTTCTTCTTGCTTATCAAGAAAAACCATTGAAACATTTATCATATTTCCTCTTGGCACATTGTTTACTCAGTTGGTTCACTAACTCAAGAGGGGCTGTGGGCTGAACTTTCAAGATTGCGCGAAGCTGACTCCATTTCCTCTTCAGACTCAGCTGAACTGTTATCTCTGGAGAAAAGCCCTGCCTCTCTCTGGTCCAGGGATTTTGTATCTATAACCATGATAGCATTCACCATGATATGAATTATTTCACTGACTTGATTATTTGTTTATTGGTTGTCTCTTCCCACCAGAATGGAATTTTTTTTACTTGCATTTTTCACCACTATATTTTTAACACAGTGTAGGCCTAGGGTAGGTATTTGTTGAGTGAATAGATAATAATGGAGGCTAATCTCAAGATCCCTGTTCTGGCAGCTGGAAAATTGACTGTTGGAGCCGCCTTGTAGCTACACAGGTATAGAAGAAAGGCCTCTGCACTCCCCATCCTGGTCACCATACGGGTGGTAGACAGGTGACCTCTGAAAGTCTCCTGCACTACCCCCCATGGTTCAAGCTCTTGAGGATCTCACATGGCCTGAGGTTCAACTTTAGCAAACCCTCATACTATTTAAGCTGAATTTTCACCACAGAAATTGCATTCAATCATTTTAAGATCTAGGTTATAGTTTTATCTGATAAAAAACATTTGTTTTTGGAACATTGGGTCCTGGCAGACACACCTTTGTTCTCAGTCTAGTCTATCTGTTCCAGACATTGCCCAAACAGACAAACTGGGGCAAATATGACTAGACTCTGTTCATGGTACTTTGTAACTCCTTTTACAAGTAAAGGCTTAGAAGCACAACAGTAATATAATTTATTGTCCCAACCAGATCACTTCTGAGAGGAAAATGGAGTTCTGTTAATAATTACATCCAGGGAAACAGGCCTAAATCGAGATTGTCTGGGCAAACCAGAATATTCGGTCATTCTTTATTTTCTAAAGCCCAGGTATTTCCAAGGAATCAGAGAGATATATGCCCCTTACGTTTTCAGTTTTCGTAAAGTAAACAACCACCAATATTGTTATGTCTAGTATTTATTTCATGAATAACAAGGTTTTGATAATGTTACCATCTTATCTGTTTCTTTATTTTCACAATGCTTTTTTGATAAAAGTGACAATAGTTAGGGACTAGGCAAGAAACAGAATTTCCCAGGACAGAGTTTAACTGAAGAGAAATTGTGACAGGGCTATGAACAGACTTGAGTAAGGTTCCCTTTTCCCATATTATATATGTATATATATAGTTCAATAATATATGCAAAGGAGACATTGATTAAACCTTTATTGCCCAGGGGCAAAGCACTCTTTTAATATATCTATGAAACACACACACACATAGAGAATCCCTTGGGCTTGATACAAAAGAAACTAGTCATTAAATATTTTTAAATTTATTTTTATTTTATTTTATTTTATTTTATTTTATTTTATTTTATTTTATTTTATTTCAGCATATTACAGGAGTACAAATGTTTAGGTTACATATATTGCTTTTGCCCCACCTGAGTCAGAGCTTCAAGCATATCCATCCCCCAGACTGTGCACACCGCACCCATTAGGCATATATATACCCATCCCCTCCTCCCCTCCCATCTGCCCAACACCAGATGAATATTATTACTATATGTACTCTTAAGCATTGATCAGTTAATACCAATTTGATGGTGAGTACATGTGGTGCTTGTTTTTCCATTCTTGTGATACTTCACTTAGTAGAATGCAACAGGATCCATACCTTTTACCTCTCACAAAAATCAACTCACGATGGATAACAGACTTAGACCTAAGGTACGAAACTATAAGAATTCTAGAAGAAAATGTTGGAAAAACTCTTATGGATGTTGGCCTAGGCAAAGAATTTATGAAGAAGACCCCAAAGGCAATCATAGCAACAATAAATAAATAGATAAATAAATAGGACCTGATTAAACTGTTGTCTATTTCATGTCAGCTTCTCTTGACTTAATCAAGTAAAGAATTTTCTCGTGAATTAGAAAAACAAAACCAAACAAAATTCATTGTCTTTGTTTTTTGGTATTTGATACACAGAGTCCTCCAGGGTACAGGGTTGGGTGGGCATGGGGTGGGGGAACCTCTTGTCTTACTTTAAGATTTCTCATCCTCAGCACTATTGACATTTTGGGCTGGATAATTCTTTGTTGTGAGCTGTCCAGTGTATTTGGAGGATGTTTAGGAGCATTCCTGGCCTCTACCCATGAGATGTCAGCATCTTCCTCCCCGGTGGTGACAATCAAAAATTTTTCAGGACATTGCTGAATGTCCCCCAGCGGCAAATCCCTGCATTCACCCCACTCCCCATTGAGATCTACAGCTCTAGTTCAAGGGAGGCACTAGTTTCTGCCTGTGTCCCTGTCATAGTAACTTAACAGTAACCTCCATGATTTGGCAAAGACAGGGTTCTGTTATTTGAAACCAAAAGGTTTACAAATTGGATTTCAGTATATTGATGCACAATGCCACCTTCCAGAAAATCCCATGGGGAAGAGATGTCTTTTCTGACCCAAACCATCTTCCATACTTCTCTCCCCCTTCCACCCACACTCACATGGTTCCCAGTTTGATCTTAGCTCTCCTTAGCAGAACTCAGCAGCCCTTGTGGCCAGGTGGAGTAGGTCACCGACTGTTGTAGAATTTCAAATGGCAGTTGGAACCAAAGATTTGGGAGCTATGGAATTTCTATGCTGCACAGGATTAGCCAAAAAAGCGGAAGTGCCAATTTATGCCTTCATCAAATTGCAAGTTATCAAAATGCTAACCCTTCAGAATTTGCTACATTAGCCAATGGTCCTTGTTTATTCCATGTTCTTGTTTACATCTGGAATGTGGCAGCTTCTCTCTTTTCAGTCTTTATCTTCCTTCAAATGTTTGAGAGGTAACAAGTCTTCAAACTACCCAGCCTCCTTTTATGTTGGGGACAGTTCCGTTTATTTATTTTTAATATCCTGCTTGATTCCAAAAAAGGTTTTGAGGAGAATGAAGAAATTGAATGGCATGGGTCAGTGAGAAAGAAACTGGAAACGACATTCCCCAATTCAACACTATTTTCTGAAACAGTGTCAAGCCCTTACAAGGATGGGAAAATAACAAAGTCACATACCGTGAAAGTCAAGGATTCTCTCTTAGGGAATAAGTGTCCTCGAGCTACTGTCCTCCCAGTACATTTGTGAGCTTAGCAGTTTGGAATGTCAACAAGAAGGGTGATGAGGGGCAGAGGCCTGCAAGAGGCTTCACAGCCTTCTCATTGATCAACGGGAGGAAAGGAGACAAGGTTGGAGGCTATTTGGAAACAGTGTGCAGGCTAACCCCTTGAAATTGCCGTGTAAGAGAGATTTATCTTTGCCAGACATGAGGTGGATTACCACCAAGAATCTGGACAGGCAGATCTTCTGAATATAATACTCTACAGTGATGGGGCTGAAAATCTGTTTAAGAAATGGTGAGACCCTGCATTTATTGTCCCTTAGCATCTTTCACTAATTAACCTTCCACATGTTCAATGTAGCCAGGGAGGTTCAATTAGTTTAAAAGGAAAGGAGAGAGAGAGTGAAAGGAGCGAAGGAGGGAAGGAAGGAAGGAAGGAAGGGAGGGAGGAGGGAAGGAATGGAGGGAGGGAAGAAAAAGAAAGGAGTGAAGAAACAGTACATGATGGCTCTAGTTTGGATAACTTAGTCTGGCACAGTCTTTTAAAAGAGGAAGTGGAATATTGGAACCCAGCTTTTGGGTGGAAGTTCACTCCTCAGGGAATGTTTCGAGCTCACAAGAGCACAGATGTCAGTGGAAATCATTGCCACAAGTTGCCAGGACACCCTCAGTTATTACTGTGCTTCAGAAAGGCCTAAAGGAGCCGACTTGTAAAATCACAGGTACCCACTGTGCACAGCCAGAAGTCACTTCCTTTGGGAGAGCAGAGGCTTCGGAACAGCCAGTGCTGCTGTGACTCGAGCACTTTGGCTGGAAACAGGGCTGGAAGTAGAGGCAAGACCCTGACAGACCAAAGACTTGGAGAATGAGGAGGTCCAGTCCGGCTAGTCTAGAGCAGCAATAGAAATACGATGTACAATAGCCACACAGGCAATTTCGAGTTTTCCAGTAACGCTATTAAAAAAGAAAAAAGAGATTGGGAAAATGAATTTTAATAATGAATTTTAATAATGTATTTTATTTAACTCAATATATCTAAAATATTAGCATTTCAACATGTAATCAATATAAAATAATAATATAATTTACATTCTTGAAAATCTTATGTATATTTGACGCCACGTGTCACTTACAACACACGTATCTATTGGCTACCATATCAGACAGTACAAATCTAAAGAAACCACACGCACATTTCAATCTCTCAATAACCTAGGGCTTCAGGACATGCCACAGCATTTCAGTGGAGTGACTCCACGAACATGACTTAAAAGCAAGGTACAGTTATACACACAGCAGCAGTAAAAGAGTTAAATCCAGTTTTAGTAGCCAGCTAACTGTGTCACCTTGGGCAAATCACTAGGTTCGTCTTTTCTCATTTCTCAGTTGAGGCTACTATGCTAGTCGATCTTCAAAGTGCGCTTAAGCTCTAAAATTTCTAAGGCCTCTGGATTGCGAGAGACACTTAAAACTACATTCACAATCTTTTGATACTTGTCCCCACAAGAGGTGGAGTCCAATTCCCTACCCCTTCAGTATGGGTTGGACATAGTGACGTCCTTCTAGCAAATAGAATATGGCAGAAGTTTTAGATTAGGTTCTAAAAATTATTGCAGCTTTTGTCTCGGGCTCTCTCTCTCTCTGGAGCAAATCATTTGTTATGCCATGAAAACACACTCATGGAGAGGCTCACATGGTTAGGAACTGAGGCTGCCAAGACCCTTGTGAGTGAACTTGGAAGCAGATCATCCTCCAGCTGAGCCTTGAGTTGACTTCCACCATGCTGACAGATTGGCTGCAACCTCAAGGAAGACTCAGAGCCATAACCACCCAGCTAAGCTACTCTGCAATTTCTGACCTGAAAAAACCATGAGACAATACATGTTTTTTGTTGCAAGCTGCTAAATTTGAGGAATTTTTTTTTACCCAGCAGTAGCTAGCTAATACAACAGTCCCAGAGTGTGAAAGACAAGCTGAATGATACAAAACAGGTTGCCTACAAGCAGGACAGCACAAAGCCATGCTTTCCATCCTGCCTGGGCAATTCCAGGAAGCAGCAGTGACAAGCAGACCCACCGTTTGTAAGAAGTGACATTAACTGAACATTTCTGCATGCTGGGTACCACACCAAGTTCTTGATATGTCTTAGTGCATTTAACCCTTACAATGACTTATCGCAGGAGCAGTACTAACACCTCCCTTTCACAGATAAGAACAGCCAAGCTAGGAGAAGTTAGGTAATTTTCACAGGATTATACAGCTATAAAAAAGTGGTACCCAGCCTTTTTGGCACCAGGGACTGGTTTCATGGAAGACAATTTTTCCACAGACTGGGGGCAGGGGGAGATGGTTTCAGGATGATTCAAGCACACTACATTTACTGTACACTCAAACCTCTGCTGATGATAATCTGTATTTGAAGCCGCTCCCCAGCACTAGCATCACCCCCTCAGCTCTACCTCAAATCATCAGGAATTAGATTCTCATAAGGAGCCCAAGCTAGATCCCTCGCATGTGCAGTTTACAGTAGGGTTCATGCTTCTATGAGAATGTAATGCAGCCACTGACGGGACAGGAGGCGGAGCTTATGCAGTGAGGCATGCAATGGGGAGGGGCCGTAAATACAGATGAAGCTTTGCTAGCTTGCCCACCACTCACCTCCTGCTGTGCGGCCTGGTTCCTAACAGGCCAAGGGCTGGTACTGGTCTGTAGCCCGAGGGTTGGGGACCACAGCTAAAAAAGACAAAACTAAGATGTGAATACTGATTGTCTTTACCTCTATTCTACAGAGCCTTTTACAAGAAATTAGGTGGATGTTCTCCCCAAGACCTAGTTCGCAGAAGAGATGCATGAACACAGTGAAAAAGCTTGAAATAATGACTTCCCCCGGGAACAGTGTGTGGTTCCCAGTGCTTCAGCATCTACAGTCTGGTCATTTGCATGTAGGGATCCTGGCAGCCACAGTCACACTTCTGTGGTGCTCTGGGATGGGAAGACTGTTTAGGGCATTGGCCTACATTTTCTTAAATATAAGACGTTCAATATTATAAGTTACGATGTAGCAATTAATTAAGGAGGGCTGATGTCATCTGAATTTGGAGAACTGGTTATTTTGGGGAATCCGTTTTTCAGGTAGCAGTAACAGGGGGTTGAGATGTTTTAAAGGCATGACATCCAAGGGACAGTGAGCAGAGCTGCTCTTTTAACTAGAAATAAAAAAGTGGTGTTAAACTGCAGCAGATGACCCTGAAGTTCAAGGTTAGCTAGGATTTCCTGCCAGAGAAGGCTGTGAAACTTGAGCTTACGGAGTTTCCTTTCCTGGAATTTCCCCTCTAAGGTTTTTAGACTGTAACACTGAAAGAAGGGAGGAGTGAACTCTATTAGAGAGGTTAGAAGAGTGATTTTGAGGTCAGAACTAATTTGGAGCATTTTCACTTTGTCACATGCAAGCCACGTAAACTCAGTGAGATGACCACCCTGCCTGCTCTCCAGATCCCTCCACTGTGAACTGAAGATTTGGAGCATATCTGTATTTTATGGATGCTATAATGATAGATTCCACAGTTACTATTTCCTTTTTTATTGAATTTGGTAGCTTTAAATAATTAGAGATAAGTGAGACCTCCTCTCCCAAACCACCCCATTGGATAATATATAGCAAAAAAAGCAATTCTCAGAGAGAAATTTGCCCCAAGTGCAAATATTTATTTCAAGCAGGTACCAAGTGCTAGGAATTCCTGAGTTAACTCTTTGTCCTGCTAGATGTTTCTACAGAGCCTTGCTCAGAAGGTTTACTTGAGACAGATTAAAAAAAAAATATTCCAGTGGCAAAATTTAAGCCAAGTGAGGTAACAAAATCTTTCTATAAACTGCTGTAATCAGGATTATTTCATGTTCCTAAACTGAAGACACTATTCAGAAGTTTTCAGACGCTTGGGCTCACCCACCCTGTTCATGCAGGAAGGAACCCTGTGTCATATTCCCCCAAAATCCACACAGCTTGGGCAACCCTAGTTCCATTAACGCAAAAACCACTTATGGGACCCATTATGCTAATTTACCAGGCTTCTGATGTTCAACAAAGATAAAGTGAGTTCCAGGCTTGTAGTAGAGCTTTTGAAGTACAGTGCTGTGCTAGCAACTTGAATTCCAGAATTGTACTGTTTACTGACTTCCATTATATAAATACTACCAACATGCTGATTTCAAGCTATTACTGTGCCATCCCTAGATACAGGGTTAGGAAGAGCTGTGTGCAAGTGACTGTCACAAGCAGGTTCAAGCTGGCTCTACATCACCATTGAGTATGGTCTTTTGATTATGTTGCTCACTATCTAGTCCCTAAAAAACATCCAGTGTTAACAGATTTGTATTAGTTATCTCCTGTTGCATAAAAAAATTACCACTACCCTAGCAGCTTAACTCAACACACATTTATTAGCTCATTTTCTGTCGTTCAGGAATCTTGGCACACGTTAGCTGTGTCCTCCACTTCAGGGTCTCTTTGAAGGCTGTGATCAAGGTGTTGGCCTTATCTGTGGTCTCACTGGAAGGCTTGACTGGGAAAGGATCCACTTTCAAGCTCAATGTTGAGATATGGGCCTCAGTTCCTGCTGCAGGTTAGCTGGATTTGCCCACAGTTTCTTTCCATGTGGACCTCTCCTGCTTCATCATCATAGTCAGCATTCAAGAAAAGCCAGAGAGAAAAAGAGAGAGAGAAAATGAGCCAGCAATAGAGACAGTGAAAGCAAGACGGAAGTCAGAGTGTTTTATAATCATCTCAAAAATGACATCCCATCACTTTTGTCATATTCTATTTTTTGGAAATAAGTCACTAAATTCAGCCCACATTGAAAGCAAGGGGATTACACAAAAGCATGAATAACAGGCTGTGGAGATCATTAAGAGCTATTATGCTAACAGAAGCAGCATACCACGAGCTCTTAGAGTACGAAAATGAACTCCCAAGCATATGACACACTGTTCAAGCTGCACATATTTCAAATTATACTATAAGCAATATTAGCTAAGGTAATGCAAGTTGAGTTATTAGTCTGGAAAATGTTCAGTAACTCCTCCTTCTTTATCTTGCCTATAAGGCATTAGAGCATTTAAAAAGGCACAGTTAGGGTTTGCAAACTGGTAGCTCAAGAGCTTCGATTAGGCCAAGGAAATGTTGGAAATATTTGAGATTCTTTATGTATGCTTGCCCTCTTCTCTTCACCACAGACCTCACCATTCCCTACTGCTTTACATAGAGTAGGTTCATGTTGTTCATTGACAGCCCAGTCCCTGAATACTTTGCATCTGGGCCCCCTTGGCATTTATGATTGTAATCTGCAGATAAGCCTCATTTGAATACCATTCTTATTAATCTCCTCCTTTCCACTAAGCCTATTTGCCACTCAATAAATATTTCTCAAGTGTTTCTTATGTTTAAGAAACAGTGCTACACAAGTCACAAGACATAGAGCTGGATAAAATACAGCCCCTTGGCCTGACCAAATGAGCTATGTCTCATCTTATTTTCTCACTTCAAACTCTGACATTATAAAGATGGACAATCTGGGGACAGAAGCAACATCATCAAAGGGCCAGGAAAATTCAGGAAACAAAATCTGACTCCTTGAACAAAGGAGCCCTCTTTGTATCATGTTGAAACTGTGCAAGGTGGCCCAGGAAGACCCTCAGAGCATAACCAGGCATGAACAGACTAGAACAGTGGTTCTCAAAGTGTGGTCCCCAAACTAGCAGCTTAGTGACACTTAGGAACTTGTTAGAAATGCAAATTCTTGGGCCCACCTCAGACCTTCAGAATCAGTAACTCTGGATGTGGGGTCCAGTGGAGGGTGTTTTATGAAGCTCCCCAAGTGATTATGGTGGTTTGAGAACTGCTGCACTCTAGTCTTAGTCGGACACAGACTGCACTCAGTCCATGTCAGAGCTGAAAGGTATCTTAGGGATAATATGCTCAAATCCTTCACAATTCACTATTGTGGCAACTTGGGTACCAAAAAGTGACACGACTGGTTCATTTCACCCAGCTAATGAGAAGCTGTCTTCCTAAAGCACGGGTATTTTGAGCCCTGAGATTTCAAGCAGGCCAGGGGTTGGGCTCCCTATGTCAGCCCTGGGCTCCTGCCTAAACCCATTCCTTGGCTCCGAGTATATCAGCACCTCCGTCCAGTCATGCACGGCACGTCCTGCCAGGCTTGCAGGTGTGGTTCATGTACTCAGAGGAGTGCCACTGGAAGAGTTAAACAATTACCAACCCTCGCCGGCCTTCCTGCTCTTTAATGCCGCATACCTGCCCCATTACCTGCAAAGGTGAGCTCAGACAGAGTCTGTGATCGCACCTCCCTGGACACCTGCCAGTGCTGAGGGGACTGGGATTGGGCTGCCGGGCTGCCACTTTATTTACACAATTAACATTTGGACAATAAACCCAAACCTCCCCAGCATCCCACACCCCGGAATACAGGACCGCGGTGAAGGAAACAGAACTCCTGGATCAGGTATAACTTTCTGAATCACACTAGGCAATGACTGGACTTTGCAAAGACACTTTCTATGAGTTGGTGAACAGGTTGCAAATAAAATCACAAAAAAGAATCACTATTTATTAAAGCAAAAGACCTATTATTAAGTCAGAAGAGGGACAAGAATTTTTAGCCATATCTTTCCATACCCATCAAAACTGGAAAAGGGAGATGAGACAGAGGCCCTCCAGAAATTTTTTTCAAGGTCATTATTTCCATGAATGAGACTAGAGAGCAACAATATAACTGCAAAGCACATGTCCTTATCTGGGTTATTGGACACCCTTTAAGTTATTTTTAAATCCTCATGTCGATTTCCAAACACATTTGGAAAGACTTGGTCAGGAGGGATGGAGGGACGTGGGCAATGGATTGTTCTGAGTCTAGAGCTACATGGTATTTACAAACAAATGAAGAATTTAGGTCACATTATATAGGAATGATCTCTGAATTCAGAAGTATCAATCACCATGTGGAGGTCTGTTTTGAACAGTGCTTCTCAACAGGAGGCAGTAGGGTGCTCATGTTTCTGAACCTTCTCAAAAGCATTTCAAAATATAAATGTCACTCCTCTAGATATACAGCAAACCTCTTGGGGCTGGGAGTAGGGGTGTGTGTGTCACTTTCCAGGTTATTCTTTTTTTTTTCTTTTTTTAAAATTTATTTATTTATTTATTTATTTTCAGCATATTATGGGGGTACAAATGTTAAGGTTATGTATATTGCCCTTGCCCCCCCTCCTCCCTCCAGTCAGAGCCTCAAGCCCAACCATCCCCCAGATGGTGCACATCGCACTCATTATGTATGTATATACCCATCCCCTCCTCCCCTCTCCCGTCTGCCCCACTCCCAATAAATATTGTTCCTATGTGTCCACTTAGGTTTTGACTTTCCAGGTTATTCTGATATGAAGAATATGCTGGAAACT
>CAUYRT010056020.1:0-35081 GCA_963574885.1 Lepilemur ruficaudatus
AAAATATATAGAAAAAATTAGCCGGACATGGTGGCCCCTGCCTGTAGTCCCAGCTACTTGGGAGGCTGAGGCAGTAGGATTGCTTGAGCCCAGGAGTTTGAGGTTGCTGTGAGCTAGGCTGACACCACGGCACTCTAGCCCGGGCAACAGAGTGAGACTCTGTCTCAAAAAAAGAAAAAGTAATAAGGAAAAGCTTAATGCAGGAAGAGAGGGACAATTTGCAGTAGCAGTCACGTAAGTAGAGAGGTTGGTCTTTGATAGAACCAGGGAGGCACTCTCTGTGGCAGTGGGAGGAAATAGTATCGGTAGAGATGCAAATTGGTTGGTAGATTTAGTGGTGCAAAGATGAGGGGATGCCTATGTGATCATTTCTATTTTTTTAAATAAAATATAGGGATAGTCATCAGTGAAAAAATGGAGGTTGAAAAGGAGGTGGTAGCAATTTAAGGAGAAGCAGGAAGGTTTTAGATAGTAATGAAAGTTGAGAAAGTCTACTAGTTTGCCTAACAATTTTGAGTGCTTACTTGGGAATTATGGTTGTGAATGTAAAGTGTTACTAGTCAGCTTGGTTGTATGGTGTTTCATCCAGCAGCATTCGGCTGTTTTGATAGCTGTATAAAATTTCTCAGGCAAGCACATGGAGGAAGAAAGAGGTGAGAGAGTTGGTGTTTGCCAAGGTGTGATTGTGGGCCATGGATTCTAAGCTGAGAAGGGAGCAAAGAGAAAGCGTGGCAGGAATAGTGGGTGGCGAATGGGAGACAGTGTCCTGGGCTGGGGCTCACTGGCGTGGAAGAAAAGGCTGTGTGGGAGTCCTGCAGTGGGTGAGCAGGAGGAAAGCTGGGGCAGAGTAGGATGTTCTGAAGTCAGTCTTCAGAGGTGACACCATCGCCTGATGACATGGTCAAGGAAATGACCATCACACTGGGATGGCTAAGGGCATGGAAGAGAAGATCATTGGAGGTGAAGATGACAGAGAATTGAGAGAAAAAGGAATGGAGGCATCATTCCCAGGGATATTGAGGTCACTAAGGTGGCAAGAATCAATGTAGAAATGACAATGAGCTTGGTGCTAAAGTCATCAGTGAAGGGAGGCAGAGGGGTGGGCATGATTGTGTGCAGAGGGTTAAAGGACGTAATTTGTGAACAATGTTTAATACAGTGTCTGGCATTCAAGTAGTGGTGGGAAGGATGGTTTTTATGTTCACAAAGAAAGACAAATGACTGTCACTCCTTACTTCTGCTGCGTGACTCTCTTGACCTAGTGAAACGGATTCACTTGCTGTTTTGTCCATTACTTTCTACAGTTATTATATTTGTATTAAGTTCCTGTGCTGCTTTATTCAGTTTGCTGCTTCTTGGCTCTTTTTCATGTGAGGAATAATGATTATGTAAGTAAAAGATGTTCTGGCAATTAAGTCGGTGATTTCCTCTGTTTGTAGTTATTTTGGACACTTGGAAGGCTGCGGTGCTGAGCTGCATAAAGAAATTCGAGATGCTTACTATCAACTTGTTCTGTTTTTGGTCAAAGCAATTAAAGGATTTAGTAGCATAAATGACAGGTACTGGATAACTTTATAATTTCTAAAAAAAAAACGTGTTTTTTCTGATTATAAGAGAAATACATGTTTAATATTAAAAATATAGAAAAGCACAAAGAATGAAATGAAAATAACCTCTAATCTTGTCCTCCAGAGGTAATCGCTAATGTTAACGATTAGTATATTTTCTCACAGTCTTTTTTCTATCTGGTGTGGGTGGGTCTGGGTTTATCTAAGAATGTTATTTTCAGTTTTTAATGTATTATATATCATGTGCAGTTTTAAAACTTACATAAGCCATTTCCCGGCCTCCTCCTTAGTAAGTGGTTTAGATATAAACCTTAAATCAAATGGTTCTTCTGTAAAATGAAATAGCATAACCTTGGCTAGTTTGGGGCTGGCCTTGATCTTGCTGTTTATCGGGAGGTGATTTTTACTACTCAGTCCTTTACCATAAGATGCCTCTAGGGTAGTCCTGGCAGGGTGGAAACCTTACCTTACACCTTTCAGAGTTCTTTTGCTTAACCTTTGAAGAATGTTTGTATGGAGTATGAGAAATTTGAAAGGAATCCAAACCAACAATGTGGAGTTCCCTTCTGCTTTCCAATCACAAACAAAGCAGGTCACTGACTTGCATTGTTTCTGTTGTTTCTGGGCAGCTTTGATAACTGTCACCTTTGTGGCCTCTTTAGGTCCTTGCTGCCTGCCTTATCCTGTGTTCAGACGGCGCTGCTTCATCTTTTGGATATGGGTTGGGAACCTGGTGATCTTGCCTTCTTTGTTGATATTCAGTTACCAGAGCTCCTCATGAAAATGTCACAAGAAAATATAAGTGTCCATGACAGTGCGATCAGGTAAGAACACAGTCCTGCACTGTGCAGTTCTGAAATACAGGGATCCTACTGTGGGGGGTAAGAGCACAGACTCTTGGAGTTAGACTGTGTGATGTCCTGGCTTTGCCACATACTAGCTGGGTTACCGTGGACAAGCTATTTAACCCTTATGTGCCTCAGTTTCCTCATCTTTAGAGCTGGAGATAATAATGGTACCTGCCTCTGAGGCTTGTTATGAAGAATACATGAGTTATATCTTTAAGTGTTTGGAATAGTGTCTGGCAAGTAGTGGTGCTGTGTAAACTGGTGGTGGTCATGGTGCTGTTGTCAACTCTGAGCATGAGGGTCCTCTGCATTTTTGGAGATTGTAATATAGCTTGTTGAACTGGAGAATTCTTTTCTACTTTTTTTGTTACGTGTGTGTGATGTTAGCCACTGTAACCTCCTGTACATTATAAGGACTTAACTTCTAAGAAAAATTAGTATGCGAAGTTTTTTTTCTTTCCAATTTTTATTTTTAAGAGATAAGTTCTCATTATGTTGTCCAGGCTGGCTTTGAACTTTGGACTCAAGCAGTCCTCCCACTGCAGCCTCCTGAGTAGCTGGGACTATAGGCGTACATCACTGCGCCTGGCTTCTTCCCAGTTTTGACCAGTGTTTCTCCACTTACCCCTTAGCCACTCCTGTGTGTAGAAGTGAAAGAAGAGAATGGGAGAAGAAAAGCAAGTGTTAAGAGAATTGGAAGGAAATAAATGAATGAGTCAACACTGGGATAATTGTCACTCTCTCAGAAGAGATATTCTGGGAAAGGGGGACAGAATTAAAGCTGTCTCCTCATTAACTGAGCTCAGTCATTGCCCTGCTGTCAGAGGGCGCTGCTGGCAGAGAGACGGGGCACAGCACTGGGGAGTGTCAGCATGCTGGTTCTTTAGCTATCAGCCTGCTCCTGGTCTCAAGCTTTTTCTGCCCCTGCACAGTACAGCCTTTGAGGTCAGAACCACATCCTTCACACCAGTCCCTACAGCACCTAGGACAAAGCCGAGTAGGCCTGAAATCATTTTGTTGGATTGCATGCATGAATGTGTATTTGTTGCTTTGGTAAATATTTTGCATTTGCTATCAAGCAAATCCTCTTGTGTTTAAAATTCTGGTTGCTAAAATAAACTCTAAACCAAAATTATGGAAATTTATAATGTAGCATCTAACAGGATCCCATGAGATTATCTATCTGAAATTTTATTTGAAATGAGGAAACTGAGGACCAGGGCTAAGTAACGTGTCAAGATGTTACAGCATCTGGTGGTAGAGCTGAAGTCACAGGGTCTCCTGACTCCCTTCTCATGCTGATTCCACTAGGAATTACTAAGCATGTCCAAATCAAACTTCTTTTTAAAAAAAATCATTTTATTTGGCCCCAGTGCCTGGCACATAGTAGGTTCACCACAAATGATTGTTGAGTGGAATTATGCCATGTGGGTACAACCTTTCAAGCTCTCATTCCTTGCCTATTGTAGTCTACTATGGAAAGGGCTTCTCCCTTTTTATTGGTATATATCTATCAAATACCTGACAAATCCTGGGGCTTTGAAAAACAATTGACCTGTTCTTCTCAGAAATTTATTAAAAATGCCCAATCTAATAGATCCACAGGATACAGAGTCTGCTAACCAGTGCCTTCCTTGGTTTTGGGAGAGGCATGCTTTTCTCTTTATGTCCTTCTTTCAGCCAATGGAGTGAAGAAGATGAGCTTGCTGATGCCAAGCAGAACTCAGAATGGATGGATGAGTGTCAAGATGGCATGTTTGAGGCCTGGTATGAAAAAATAGCCCAGGAAGATCCAGAGAAGCAGAGGAAAGTAAGACCTCTCAACTAGGGTAATCTGAAGTGATATGCTAGTTTGGAGAGGAGAGCTTGCCTGGGGGGAATGCTGTTAGGCTGTCTCCTGAGAGGGCTGCAGGTGGCGTTCAGTACCCTCATGTCTGGTCTTTAGCCTGAGGGCTCTGAATCCTGATCTGACCACACTGATCTGACCTGTGAGAAAGATTCACAGGAAAATTGGCTTGTGCGACTGATGTACAATATTAGGTGTCATTTATTAATTTACCTGAGAAACAGAGTTGCTGGAGGGCCTGGGCTCTAGTGTCCTTGGGGCAGCACAGTCTCTTCGTGTAGGCAAGCAGTATGGGAAGCCACATTTCAATCAGAAGGTAGCCTGGTGTGCTTGGAGCAGCCATATGTATGTGGCTTCAGGGTTACATGATTCAAATGTGTAAAGGCGTCAGGCTCGGATGGCCTGCCACATCCGTCTCCACGTTAGGTGTTACGTTTGTCACTACCACATGTGCTGGGCATCTGCTGTCTCAGATTCTTTCATTTTCTGGGTATTGAGTGCCTACTGTGTGCCAGCCACTTTGCTCATATTAGCACCTCTGTGGGCTTGGATGGAATGTTCCAGCTGGGCCTTTGTGAGTTTTTCTCTCTTGTATGTTAATGTCTCTTTGGGGAGCCATTCTCTAGTTCTAACGTGACTTGGCATATTTGCTGTGGTCCACTACTATGTGATGACTTACTGGTTTAGTTCCCTCATTTCTAGGCCCCAAAGATCAACTATACTGTAGCCCCTAAGTGCTTTCCAGTAAAACAATTTGTTTGATCATGAAACAGTACCCTTAGTAACTCTCCAGAAAGTTTCCCTTTAAGTGCCAAGAGCAGTGCTCCTGTGGCAGTGTTTCCTGTGTCTGCACGCACTCCCACTGTCCAGCCGAGCACCCACTCCAGGACTGTGGGTGTTCTTGACCCTTCCCTTTTACTGGCCCATATCCAATCAGTCACCGAGGTTCCTTCCTTTTGCCTCCTTAATACCTCTCACATCTGCCCACCTTTCCCATCCCACTTACTGCTCAATCCCAGCTCACGTTACCTGCCATGGGGTTGCTTTAACAGCTTTGGTTGTGCTCAGTCTCCCTGAATCTAGCCTTGCCCCCTTAAATCCATTCCTTCCTCAGCAACCAGGAGAGCTTTTATTTATTTTATTTTATTTTATTTTGTTTTTTTGAGACAGAGTCTCAGTCCCTTGCCCGGGCTAGAGTGAGTGCCGTGGCATCAGCCTAGCTCACAGCAACCTCAAACTCCTGGGCTCAAGCGATCCTTTTGCCTCAACCTCCCGAGTAGCTGGGCCAACAGACATGTGCCACCATGCCCGGATAATTTTTTTATATATTTTTAGTTGGCCAATTAATTTCTTTCTATTTTTAGTAGAGACGGGGTCTCGCTCTTGCTCAGGCTGGTTTCGAACTCCTGACCTTGAGCAATCCGCCTGCCTCGGCCTCCCAAAGTGCCAGAATTACAGGCGTGAGCCACCGTGCCCGGCTCTTTTTACCTTTTTAATGTGACCATTAGGAAGTTTAAAATGATATATTAATATGTGGTTCACCTTGTATTTCTATAGAATAACATTGGCCTAGAATTACTTTCTATAGTTTGCAATAGCATAATTTGCTTTGTATAAATAGTATGTCTTATATCTTACTGGTATTCTATCTTCTAACAGTGCCCCTCTATTTTGGGGGAGCAGGTTGACCTAAACTTCCTTTTCTAATTTGAAGACTGCTTTAAGAAGCTTATATATTCTTTTTTTTTTTTTTTTTTGAGACAGAGTCTCACTGTGTTGCCCAGGCTAGGGTGCTATGGCGTCAGCCTAGCTCACAGCAACCTTAAACTGCTGGGCTCAAGCAATCTTCCTGCCTCAGCCTCCCGAGTAGCTGGGACTACAGGCTTGTGCCACCATGCCTGGCTAATTTTTTCTGTATATTTTTAGTTGGCCAATTAATTTCTTTCTATTTTTAGTAGAGACGGGGTTTCGCTCTTGCTCAGGCTGGTTTCGAACTCCTGATCTTGAGTGATCCTCCCGCCTCGGCCTTCCAGAGTGCTAGGATTACAGGAGTGAGCCACTGCGCCTGGCCAGTTTATATATTCTTTATTTTGCAATTTTAATATAATTTCTGTGGTTTTAATGACATAGCCTTCCAGGTGATGCTCGATTTGTCGGCAGAGTAATTGTGTATTAGATCCGCAGTGGTGTGTGTGTGTATCACCAGGAGAGAAGAGAGCGAGGAAGATGAGAGACAGATCCTCTAGGGGCTTTGCCAAACTGTGCACCCAGTCCCTACCCTTAAAGAGATGCCACCATGTGGCCGAGTTCCTGTTGCGGACAGGAACATGTTGAGTCAGAGCAGGGAAAAGGCCAAGGGTCACCACATTAGACAGAAACACTTTATAGCCCTCAGCACATGGTAGAAAGGAGACTTTTGGGAAAGGTGTTTCTTTTATGAGCCTTTTCTGATTTGTGCATCCTTTCCCTTTGCCCCTGGTGGCTATGGCGTGTTGAAAAACCAGAGCCAGTTAGTTGGTAATTGGATGGAAGGCTGAAGTCAGGGGCAGCCTGCAGGTGCCGAAGTCCTGCTTGGCCAGCCGTTCCTCAGGCTTTGCGGGGCTTGCAGGATAGCTGTTAGATCAGCAGATGTTGTTAGACATGTACAGACCGAGGTTGGTCTAATTCCGTCTAATTATTAAAATTCTTGGCAGGAATGCTACATGAATCACCTCCGCAAAAATTTACATTAAAGTTAATGCTACAAGTCTGACTTCAGCCCACAAAACTGAGAGAACTTGGAGTTCTGAGTTGACTAATGAAGCCTTAACTCCTCCGTGTCCATGGAGGAGTGACTGTTTTCCACAGAGGAACGTGAATTTTATTAAGAACCTGTTGCGGTGGGCAGTTCTGAGGGGGACACTCCAGGAAGGAGTTAGTCTAATCTTTGAATCAAGGCAGACATCAGGCCCTTAGACAACCTGGCTTCAAATTCTGCCAAGCCACTCAAGGGTTGTATGAGTTGTATGGGGCAGGTGCTTAGCCTCTCCAAACCTCAGTGTTCCATCTAGAAAATGGGGATAATAGTATCTCAAAGAGTTGTCTATACTAAATGAGCCCATGCATGTAAAACTTGTAGCAGAAGGGAAGAGGTAAGCACCTAAGGCCCGTTAGCTACTTTATTACCATCCTTCTTGCAGTCATTCATTTTGTTGAGATATTTCGGATAGCAGCATGGTGTTTATGCGCTGTGACCTTCACTCCCTCCCTCATGTCTCCTTTGTAAACAGGTTTGGAGGAAAGAAAACAAGTCCTGGAAAGCCAGTGGCATTGGCACTGAATGACAGTTGCCTTTAAATAGCCTTCTGTGCTTCCCCCTTGGGGGGGTGGGGGCAGGGCAAGACAGCCCAGTGAGGCAGCATCTTTTCTTGTGCCATCTTTTTTCTCCCCCGTCTCTCCCTAATAACTTTGTGACTGCCTCTGTGTAGGTATTCTTAGGAACTTCATCATGGTTTCTGGGATTCAGAAAGACATTCACATGCCTTCTGCTTGAAGTATGAACCCCGTGGATATCGGAAGGTGATACTGGAAGTTAACCTTTTTTTTTTCCATTACTTTTATGGTTTCTAAGAATGATAAAGCTAATATTGATTTATATCTGGAATGGATTGTAGACATTTGTCCTATGTATGTGTGGGGGCAGTGAATAATAGATAAGATTAGTGAAAGGGGGGTTGATCGTAGTAATACTTTTCCCTGGTTTCAGGTTCAGTCCTGACTCACCAGCTGGGACAAACACCCCAAGGGTATTTTTGGGAGATGACCATGGAGGGCTAGAACTGCTGACTGGTGTTGCTGTCCAGCTTGCTGGCAGATGGAACTGCATGAGGCCATGTTTAAACTGCAAGTTGAGGCCAGGAGCAGTGGCTCACGCATGTAATCCTAGCATTTTGGGAGGCTGAGGTGGGAGGATCACTTGAGGCCAGGAGTTCGAGACCAGCCTATGAAATATAGCAAGACCCTGACTGTACAAAAAAATGCAAAAAGTGGCTGGGTGTGGTGGCACATGCTTCTAGTGTCAGCTACTCAGGAGGCTAAGGCAGGAGGATCACCTGAGCCCAGGAGTTTGAGGCTGCAGTGAGCTGTGATGACGCCACTGCACTCTAGCTCAGGCAACAGAGTGAGACTCTGTCTCAAAAAAAAAAAGCAAGTTTAGGGGGAAACTTTCATGCTAAATGTTTGTAGGGCAAAATGCAGTTAGCTCAGATTTAGCTAACATTTTTGGGTTGCGTACAAATTGCCAGCCATTGTACTGGTTTTAATATATAATGTGCCCTTGCATCCTGTCCCTGGTGTTGGAGGTAGGTACTGTACTTGCCATTTTACTGGGAAGAAAGCTGTCAGGGTAGTTGAAAAACTTGAGTCCCATTGAGTCTGGGCAGAGCTGGGAGTTGAAATCAGGTCTCCTGTTTCCAGGCCAGTGCTCTTCCTGGAATAAATTGCAGAAGACAAAGGAACTAACATCGATTAAGTATCTACCTCTGTGCCAGATACTGTTATCCCATTTAATTTAGCCATCATCCCCTGCCAAATCCCTGCATTTTATAGATGGTGATGTCGAGGCTTAGAGAGGTTTAGCAGACACAAATTAGAATGCCGAGCCATCTTCAGTTCCTAAAGTCCATGCTTGTCCCTCAGAACCGTCCTGCCTCTCAGAAGATGCTTCCAGCCCAACAGATTGGGTCATTTTTAACATCTCTGCAGAACAATCCTGAGCTTTTAAATGTCACAAACCCTTCTTTCCATTAAAAGAAAAAAGGCAAAATTTTTTGGCCGCCTGCTTTGTAGGCGTTAGCTTTTGAGTGATTTTTGGCCTTGTTAATAAAGTGCTAAAGTTTAGTCCCAGTCCCAGTGGTAAGAATCTGAAAAATTAATGTCATTCATTTTTCTTCTCCTTGAACTAGCAGATTCATTTTGCTTGTAAATAAACTCACCACCTTCCCCTTCCCACCCAGGGAGGATCTTAAATGCTAGCCACGGTTTGCCAGCAGCCTTCTGGGAGGAAAGAGATTTCCTCCTGACAGTTTTACCTAATTTGTGCCTGTCTGTTTCTAGAAGAGGCAGGAATCTGTGGTAGGGAAGAGTGTGGGTTCTGGAGCCAGATGCTTGGCTCCAGTTTACTGGCTTTATGGCCTTGGGCAAGTCACCATTCCTGAGCCTCAGTTTCCCCATCTGTAAAATGCTGTCTCTTCTTAAGCTTTTTTGGCTGTATATATAGCACAATTTTAGTGTTTAAAAAGTATAGCTTGATGATATCATTTAACTTTAACAAAAGCCTTCTGATTTACTCTGTAAAGTTTATAAATTGGGCAAGATCCTCCCTTCAAGAAGCTTTCTTTGCTTGACATTCTATTATGCTGAAAAAACAAAGGAGCTTCTTGACTCCCAGGAGGGAGCCCCTGTACCTATTTCTTCCAAAGAGAGACCAGAAAATGACTTACGCCTGGAGAAAAAGGAAAAAAATGCTTTTTTTTTTTTTTTTTAAGGATCGGTGCTAATTCCTGGAACTATAATAATACTATAATAATGAATAAAACGGTCTTTGCCCTCAAGGAGCTCAATCTCCCTGGGGACACAGAGGCAAACTATATTTCCTTTATAGCTCTTATTAATATCTGCCATTTTCTCATTGTTGTTTATTGACTGTTCTCCCTGACTAGAATATAAGCCCATGAGAGCAGGAACCCTAGTGTCTTACTCATGGCCATTCCTTACCTAGCACGTCAATATTTGTTGAATGAATGGATGGATGGGTGAATTATTAAATGCAGTAAGGAGACAGTTGCAATACTGTAACATAGGTGCTGTATGAAAGCATGCACAGGGCAGGGTGGGTGCGCAGAGAAGGAATCCCAGCCTTTTTTGCTGGGGCTGGGGGTGTGCTCAGAGTAGTTTTTCAGGGGAGGTGACATCCAACCCTGGTTCCTGACAGCAGAGTAGGAGTTCGGAAGTAAAGATGGGACCAAAAGTGTTCCAGGCAGTGGGAGGTAAAGAGGAGTGTGCTCTCAGAAGAGTACAGTGCATAGAATTAGGAAAGTGCTTCTCAACTGGGGCAAATTGCCCCCTAAGGGTGTATTTGTCCAGACTTGGTTGTGAGGGAGGTAGAGACCAGGAATGCTGCTAAACATGCTGCAATGTACTAAACAGCACCCCCCAACAAAGAAATGATCCAGCCCCCCAGTGCTGAGGTTGAGAAATCCTGCACCCCCGAGCTAGGGGAAGAGCCCCTGTAGATGCCTAGGAAGGGGTGGAGGTAGGAACAAAGATGAACAGCTGGGAGGGAAGAAACACACACCTATAGGTGGGTAGTTATTTGAAAATTAAATATCGCTCAGCTAGCTTACATATGATTAGCTTCTAGGTGCACAATGTCCAGTCATCCTTAAATAATACTGAACCAAGAATTCATTTAACACGGAGTGGAAGAGTGCACTGTATTGAAGACATCTTTGCTGGTCACCATGGGACTAGGCATTATGAAGCTAACAGGCTATACTGTCTGTAATTTCTCAATTTCCTTTCAGTAATAGCGAAACATGCAGGATGTCAATGAGGCTGGCCAGCATTTTCCTTCTCTTATTAAATTTAAGTGATTGCCGTTCTACATCTGACTGATGGGATAACAATGCATTGGACCCCCTGGAAGGTACTTTCAAGAAGAAATTGAGTTTCCTTTTTTTTTTCTCGTGACCACATGATCCATCTTGCTAATTGATTGTCCTGTAAGCAATGTTGGGCAGCTCACGGTGGCTTTGTTTCAGTGATGCTAGGAAAAGGCCAGGCCTCTACGCTGTCATTTTGATTCTCACCCAACTGCCTTTCCCAACTCGGGCATTTGAGGGTGGGAACAGCCCTTCCCTCTGCCTCCCTTTCCCAAAGACGGAGCATTCACGCTCTCCAGCGAACCCGGCTTGGGCTTGCCTGGGACCTGCCAGGGGCTGAAGGTTGTTTTTTTTCTCCCACAGGAAATAATTTTCCTGGGCATGGCCAGCCCTGGGTTGCCAATCCCTGGCTTTCACGAAAGCTCATGCGTCCATGACAGTGGCACTATTGTTGGGCATGCTTGGGTTTCCATTACAGATCCTGTATTTATCTGCTGCAGGGACTTTTCTATGAGAGGATAATTTAAACAGTCAGGCATATGAAGGGACTGGCTTGGGGGGAAAAAAAGATATTCTGTGTGATACGCAGCCACTGAGCAATAGGGTGAACTAGCTTGCTGAGTGGCTACAGGCGAGTGGTCAGGACTGTGTGGTCTGTTTTATTGTCTCAGAGATCTGGAGAGGTTCAAGTGTCTGTTGGTAGAGGATTTGAGGGAGTTTTGAACTAGATGAGAAGTTCCTATTACCAGGAACAGCTCTCTATAAAAAACAAATGTCAATTTCACAGAAACTTCCCTGGGTGAGGGTTAGTGAGATGAGAAGTGGGAGGGCTGGATAGTTTAATAAATGTTTAGATTTTAGTTTAAAGGGAAGTTGAAACACAAATAAAGCTAATAGCCAAAAGCGTCTGGTGAGCATGTACTGTGAGCGAGGCACCATGCTAAGTGCTGTGTATACACGAGCCAACTTAATCCTCCCAACAATGCTGGGAGGGACAGGAACAATTTTTAGCCTATTTTACCAAAAGGTTCAACCTTGGAAGGTGCTGACAGTGTTGAGAAGAATTAATGATGTTAGGAAAGATTAGGTCTTTTTGAGCTGGGAAGTCTTATTGTTGCGGCTTTAGAATGTTATTTAATTCCATCTTTGTCCCCATGCCTGGCTTTGTCATGGTAGCCATCCCCAGAGTGTTTTTCCTGATTAATATGTTATCTCATATTTATGCTTCTTTGGGGAGCCTCTTTTCTTCCTCTCTCCTTTAAAGAAGATGAACTGTATAGGGAAGGTGTGAAAGCAAAGAAGGAAAAAGAAGGGAAATCAAGCTGCAGGCAACAGGGAGCACCAGGATTTGGGGGAAACTGTTAAGGTGACCCACTGGGCTGCCAGAGGGGAACTGAGCTTGCCCACGTTTTGGATGTGCACATGTGTGACTGTATGCCAAATGGATTTAAACTTGAAATAATCACATCTCAATTATGCTTTTGGGCAGAAGGAAGTATGTTAGCAGGGGATATGTACAAAGCAAAAGATAGTATACATGGGGCCCCTCTTTCTGTCACAACTCCGTGGGAACCTGCAGGCGGATCAGAACACAAAAGGCACAGCTGCAAAAGCGGCCACCAGGAGCACCCCCAGCTTCGGATATGGCCCCTTTGAAGCTTAATGCTTTCCATTCTTTATCTCAGGCTGCTGGGCTATAGAGGTAATTCTTGAAAAAGTAAAAACCAAGGAGGGTGTTCTTACTAAAGACTGAATATAGTGGCCAAGGCATTGTCTTAGAGGACAAGACAAGAGGATTGGGTCCCTCTGTCTAGCCTGTGCTGGGATTTCCTAAGAGACTGGGTTCCTCGTTTCCTCCCCTAATAAGATTATCCCCTAGAGGAGTCCCAGCAACCATACACTCTGAAAGCTCACCTTTTCCACCCTCTGTCCAGAAATTTGGCCTGATACAGCCGTACTGATTAACTCGAGAAAGCAGTGAGAGCACTTCCCTGCCAGGACTTGCTTGAGTGGGCAGGCTCCCCTCCCCCTGCAGCAGTGGTTCTGCACCGGATCAGTTTTGCCCTCTAGGGACATATGGCAATATCTGGAGACTGTTTTTTCTTAATTAATAGACTTTGTTTTATAGGGCAGTTTTAGGTTTTCAGAAAAATTGAGCAGAAAGTACAGAGTTCACATAAACTCCTTCACTCCCCCTCCAGTTTCCACAATTATTACCATCTTGCCTTCGTATGCAATGTGTGTTATGACTGATGAGCCAATATTGATATATTGTTAACTAAAATCCATAGCTTACATTAGGGTTCAGTCTTTGTATGGTGCATTCTGCTGGTTTTGACAAATGCATAATGACATATATCCACCATGATAGTATCATACAGAATAGTTGCACTGCCCTAAAAATCTCCTGTGCTTCCGGAGACATTTTTGATTATCATAATTAAGCAGGCATTAAGTGGTATCTCCTGGTAGAGATGGTAAACATTCTACAGTGGGCAACATGGCCCCCCACGCCCAACAACAAAATGTCAACGGTGCTGGGATTGTGAGACCCTGATGTACAGAAACCTACTTGCCTGGGGGTGGTTGTGAGTGTTGGGTTGGGGAGCAGGTTGTACTGAGCCCCACCTCAGGAACCTGGTGTTGGATGATGGCGGAGCCTGGCTGTGCAGTGGCAGAAGAGAGGCTCCAAGTGGATTTGGAAAGGCCCGGGGAGAAAGTGAACTGGAACTTGCAGGCAACATTCCAGCCATAATCCCTACACACATTCCTCTAACTCTCACCTTCTTAAATTCAAACCCTGAGGTCTGAGTCCAATTAAAATGCCCCAAATAATAATTATTGGGTTGTGCTTGGTGGGGTTAGCTTAAGTTAGTCTCAAATTAAATGCAGTCTCTGATCTATCTAGAACTCAAAGCCCAAGTCCTAAGTTCAGGTCCCCTGTGTTGAAGCATCACAGTTATTTTCTCACTGCCTCGGTTTTCCTTTCTGAAAAGGAAGACAGTTGTCTTCCTTGTCCTGTCGTAGACAGAGTATCTTCATGAGTTGATATCTGTTGGCTTTTGTGATGCCAGAACTGTTTTATGGGCAGTAGGACATACTGTGGAAGACCTAATCAATTAAGAACTACCCAAGAAGAAAAGAGTAGCATTTTAGTACTGGAAAAGGTCAATGTGGGTGCTGAATGTGAGTGGGGTAGTAAACCGTGAGATGATTGCTTTTAAAGAACGGAGATCTATGAAGGAGAGTAACAAACTTTCTAAGTCTTGGCAGACGGAGAGCCCGTGTTCGTGTTGCGGGGCGGTGTAGCTTGCATCAGTCCCAAAGGTCTCTCATTGCTCCATAAATCGTGTCAAATGGGAGCAAGGATTCTATTCCCCTGATAGGCATGGGAGGAGAATCCAAAAACCAAACTCACTCCCTTATAGAATGTAAATATGGATAAAGAGAAATATTCCTTTTCATAAATTACCTCCTCCACCCTCATCTGTCTGAAGTCATAAAACCCCAGATGTAAACCAGAAAAATGTTCTTTTGAAAAAAAATCTTTGTGGGTGCATCTTTGGGCTGGAGAGGGAGAAGCTTTGTGGAACAAAAATGTTCTGACTGAGGCATGGAAAACAAGTTTTATTAAAACTTTAATTATCTCCCACCTGCTAGTACCTTGTGAAGTTCAGAGGAAAAAGGATAATTGACAACAGCATTTGATGCCCATGGCTGGGTTCTTTCCTCTTCCTAAAAGGGATTTGTTCTTAATCAAGTTTATTTTATAATAAGTAGGTCCAGACACTGCGATCACATTGGCATGTTTGACACTGTTTAATTAAGATCCTTTACACACCAGGTGTCGGCTTTTGTTATTTTGAATTTAATGTCTTTTTGAGTTTGGACCTTGCATTTTGGTCATTTTTCTTTATCCTAGTAAGAGGGATGGTGCCCTGGCTGCATTCCTGCATGTTTTCTGTGAGGGGAGGTACATTTTGTATGGCATGTCTGGGGGAAGTGAGGACACAGCATTCTGGTTCCTGGCTTCTTACTGGGCTCTGAAATGTCCGTGGCCTTAAACTCGAAACCCCAGGCTCCACCCCATTTTGCATTCTGCAACCCTCAGGGATTAATTTCTCTGCGTTTCTCATTTATCTCCACTTTCCTACAGTCTTCTTTTTGCCTTGAATGCTGAATCACGCACTACAGATACATGGGGTCTCAGAACTTTTCTGTATATTGCAACAGCAGTAACTTTGTCACATTTACTATGTGCAGGTATTGCCGCTAATGCTCCATCTTCTCATGTCATCCCAAGAAGCCAAGGGTCACATAGCTGATGGGTGTTGGAGCTGAGATTCCAATCTGTTTCTTGCCCACACTCCATCTGTTAATCACAAGGCAACATAGTGCCTTTCTCTTTGTGTTCTAAAGAGTTAGAAAAACTCCCAACTTTCTGGTTCTTGTTTTTTCTGAGTCAGAAATTTCAAGTGGATCAGTCAGTGTTTCTGTCCCAGAGCATCCCAGAGCATCCAGACAATCCTCTGACGTCCTAGCTGAGTTTTTCATTGTGACTGATAATAGCAGTTGTCTAAAGACCTAAGAGCACCCTGCTTTTCTTGAAGTTTTTAAAAATCATGCTGCAGTGTCCCCAGTCCTATTCTGAGATGTGGATTACCCTTTTTATTATATTAAAAGCTCCTTAAGCCCAGCATTCTCCTTTTTTCTGACCCTAGTAGGGGACCTGCAGTTCATCTGTATAGTACGAACCTAAGGGGAGGGGAGAGAAACAGTGAGCACATGCCGTGCACCACATGCTTTCTGAACATGGATGATCTCTAGTTGTCTCTGTGACCTGTGTAACAGTGACAGACATCTCTGATTTACGAATGGGGGAGCTGAGGCTTGGAGAGGTTCCGTATACTTGCTGTGAATCTCATGGCTAGTGGGCTGTACCGGAACAAGGGTTTAAGCCCAGGCCTTTGTGACACCAAAGCCCGAGTTCTTCCTAGAAAATAAAGTAGAAACTCTATTCTACTTCCTTTCCATTGGGAATTGGGTGAAATGGAATTTTGCTTTTTTTCTTAGGAAAAAGAAGGTGGAGAAGCCTTGTAAAAACACATGGAAAGCCTTTCTCTTTCTTTTTCCCCTCAAGCCATAGAGGCCAGCTCAGTAATGGAGGTTTACTTACATCCAATGAATGGAAAAACCGGGTCATGTAGCTGCCAGAAGCTTGCGTTCCTGTTTAATTGGTTAGCACACACTTTCTTTGTGTTTGTTTACCTTATGGCCAGTTCTGACAAATAAAATGGATTCTTTTCTTGCCTCTTCACTTGGGAGAAGCAAGCTGTGGGGTTTTAGTGGCAGTAGGAGTAAAGGACTGAAAATGACCGGGATCTGGAAAGTCTCCAGGTATGTGGTGCAGAAGAAGGTATTCTCGTTGACTGTGGTGACAAGAGTGTGTGAATGACAGCTTTCTGGATAACACTCATGGAATCAGCCGCCGCCCTGTTCCTGCACAGCTTTGGACACATCTCCCCACCCCAGCCCATCGTCCCTGTGGTCTCTTCCCAGGGTGAGTTCTGGCCGGTTAACTAGCATGTATTTATTGACCTCCTACTAGATAAAAGTTTGTTTGTTGTACCCAGATTGTCAGGCAAAAATGTTAGAATAAATAATAGAATCAGATCAAAGCATTCTTCTTTTTGGTTTAGGTCAGGATTCAAAGCATCCGGAGTACTAAGAGCTGTTATTTCTATACCTTCTCTGTATCATATCATTTCAGGATTATTGGAAAGGGCATTGATACAGATCAACTGTATCAACAGTTGATACTGAAGCTTTCAGGAGCCAACCATTTCCTTTCAGAGCCTTAAAAGTCATTGTTCAGTTACAGTTTTATCTCTTGTCTCCTCTTCCTTGTCTCCTGCTGATGTGTTGTTTTGTTGTTTGTTTGTTTCTTTCTTTCTATTTTTTCCTGGAGTCCCTGGCTGTTCCTTCGCCACAGTGACTTCTGGTAGCTTAGCAACATTGATTCTCATGTAGCAAAGCCTCTCTGTGCACTGCTGGCATCCCAGGGAAAGATCTTGTGAAAGTGAGAGGTATCCAGCAGAATAGATCTCCTTGGACTAAGTATTTCCTTTGGCTCAGTAAGGGCAAAACCCTTTAGTCTAGCCTGGATGTTAGGGAACCTTCTGCTTACTTTATTTATTGGTTTTTTTAAAGCCAAAGCAATGTTAGCAGAGCCAAGAATAATGTTGGAGAGATTCTGTATAAGAACATCCCCTTGCATAGTTTTCCTGACTGAAATCCAGGCTGCCTAACACGGGGGACCTAGGAGCTGGCTTCGGTTGAGAAATCCAGCACCATGGTCAGAATGGGATAGATCCTAAATGCAGAGCCTTGAACTTCCGGTGGGCTCCACCTTGCCCCAGCCTCTTTCTGCCTTTTGTGTGGTTCCAGGGTTTTGAGGAGTATTTGGAGCCTTTGTTTAGAATTTCCTAAGGAACATCAAAAGCAAGTACTACAGTCCCCAGGTGGGCATGGAGCCTTTCTTCAGAAAGAAGCATGTGCAAAAAGAAAAGGAAGCGGCCATTTACTTCTAGAGATAATTCATGGCTAAGAAATGAAGTAGGAGAATGGGCTATGAAATCCTTAACTCTTAGAGCCTGTCTCATGCTCTAAGTAAAAATACCCAGACCTAGCCAGGCGTGGTGGCACAAGTCCCAGCCACTCGGTAGGCTCAGGTAGAGGATCACTTGAGCTCAGGGGTTCAAGTCCAGCCTAGACAACATAGCGAGACTCTTAACAAATAAAGCAACCTAGAGCTGTTTATCTTACTAACATGGTCTATATCCAAACCTTGCCTGGGCATTATGGGACATGTCATCCTGAGCAAAACTCTTTTCTTGGAACTCTCTTATACTGTTTCATCCCACCCAGGAGACTTGACCTAGTATTGCTTGGTCTCAGATGTCTCTCTTGCCCCTAACTGAGGTGGCTCTCATTAGAGGATGCCCTCAGCCAAACTCATCTTTCATATGCACCTTAGTCATTCTTCTCTGTCCTCTGCTAAATATCTGGGGGAAAATCAAACTTTTTATGGTTCCTTAGGTTTGGATTGGTGATTGGAATACAGGTGCTTAAAAACTGTTCACATTCTGAAAACATGTTTCACTGGGACATCTGGAGGTGCTGAGATACTTGGAGTCAGACATCAGCCCAGGTTAGTTTATTAATTCCCAGGGGGCCATCCATCCCCATTCTAGTATCTGAACGTTTGTATGACTCATCTAGGACACTGCATTTCCCCATTCGTTAGGTTGCTAGAAACCAAATTAGGAACCAGAAGGTTTTTTCAAAAGACAGGTGGTTAGGGAGAGTATGGAGAGATCTTCCATCCCAGCCTGTCTCTATCTCCACCGACTCTCCTGGGATCACCATGTCTGTGTCCCCAGAATTGCTGTCTCATCCCTCGACAGTGCCGGACACACTTCTATCACTTGCTTTTGTGTGCCTGATTTCCTCTGCCTTTGCCAACTGTGCCCTACGTCACCTTTCACAGCACCTGAGTCTGTCTTTAGATGTGTTCATCCCATGAACCAAGGTCTCCTGGCTCTTCAGCCTTTGCCAAGTGAGGTTTCCTTGGTGCTCATCTTTCTGGGCATTTCTGGTCCTCCCAGCACTGTGCCTGGCTTGATGGAGGGAGACCAGGGGGTCTCCTAGGAGGGAATCTCTCTGGAGTGGAGGTTTTCCTATTTTAGCCCAGGATGTTTATGGCCAGCTTTTTTCTTTCTTTAGCCTGAGGTCATGAAGGTGGTGTAGGAGGAGTTTAGGGCTGTGGATGTAATGGAAATTTGAGGCCTGTGCTGGTTAAACTCCAAGAACAAAGACTACTTTTACAACAGCCAGGGAGCAGCTTCTGCTGGGGGTGTTCAGGGGGGAAAAGAGTGAGGCCTGGGCTGGGAACAGGGCGTTTCCACGTCTCAGAAACTAAGATTTAGTCAGAGAGTCAGCTTCCTCTGTCTCCTTCCTCTGGTCTTTACGTCGCAGGCTGATTGGCACAGTTCTCGCCTGTGTTGGTATGAAGAAAGAAGGAATGGGAAGGAAAGATAGAAATCAAGTCCATGGTGGGTTTTTTTCTCTTTCAATTTAAAAATGGGAAGTTTGCAATTCTATGGATTGATGTGTCAGACACAGTGGAGGAAGAGGCTGGTGACCCAGTCACTTAGAAATCTTTCTCTCACTCCTGCCTTCCCAGGGAGAGACAGGACCACCCACATCCAGTTTTCTCCTACTGCTCCCTGGCCTGGCCCTTGGGGACCCTGCTGACCTCTGTCCTACCGTAGTATGGAGACAGGCAGAGTCCAGCTCACTCTCCTTGCATTCTCCTGGGTTCTATGGGTTCTGTTCTCCTTGTGATTGTAGTTCTAGCGGCACAGTCCCCTTTTGTGTCACCTCTCGAAAGGTTGCAAGCTGATCACCTCCCCACGTTCTCAGTTGTTGATAGATTCAGTCGAGCCTTGGAACTTCTCATCTCAGAATTTCCTCCAACACATTGCTTGGCCTTAGTACTTTTACTAAGTACTTTTTATCTTAGTACTTTTACTAAGTGCTTTGTCCTTTTACTCATGTAAAATGTTCTCATCTTAGTCCTGCTTTCTTTACCTCCTAAGGGTTTGGTTTTAAAGATTTTTGCTGTTTTAATCCAGAGGTTTTAGGGACCGTCAGCATATTGTGATCTTCTCTCTAGTGCTCTAGGAATTCTGAACATTAAGCCCAGTTCTTCACTATTCATTGTAATTCTCAGCCACAGGATGGGTGTGAGTAGGCAGAAGTGTAGCTTGTGGGTGTGGCGTGCAAACAGGGAGGAGAAGCCGGCTGCTCCGCTGTCTGGCCATGCAGGCCCCACCTCTGCCTCCTGCCCTCTCTCTTTGAGTGGCCCCAGCAAGGCCACAGAACCGCCTAAGTCTTGGTTTCCCATTCTATAAAAAGTGGATCTGTCTATGTAAGCGACTCAGAAAACATTGTCTCAAAGCAGCGTTGAGGTTTTCCATCTTGTTGTCTTGGAAAGCAGTGTGGTCAGTGGGAAGAATGTCAGTTTTCTGTGTTAGAGCAGCTTTTTGTCCTAGCTTTCCCATTCAGTGGCTCTGGTTCTTGAACCTCAATTTCCTTGTGTGTAAAATTGGGGATGATGACGATGCCCACCGTCAGGGCTGTCGTGGGGACTAAATGAGATGATGCGTGTGTGTGTGAGGCCAGAACAATGCAAAGTGTACATCAGGCACTTCATAAGAGGTGGTTGTAAGGAACTTGTAATTAGAGGAGAAAGGCGATTGAGACATGTGAGGATTGTTATGGGGAGTGACTTGTCCCTAGGGAATACTTTGGATACACTTGGGTTTTGCCATAGCAAGCCAGATCAAAACCTCAGCATCTAGCCCATCCTGAATAGCTCATGTTGCTTGTAGAAATAAAATGAAATGCAAATCATTTGGTGCCTTAACCTGTGTGACATTCATTCGTTAAGCTAGTACCTGTATTTTCCTAGGGCCTGAATAGGTACTAGGAGAAAAGTTTGACAAAATAGCCCCTGTTTATTTACACTTTAGTCAGGGAGACAGAACAGAAAAGCCATCATTGCTATGGCTGAGTGATACTGCTATTAAATAAATGAGCTGACACGTGTAAAGTGTTTACACCTGGTGCCTGGCACGGTCATGGTGAGCCATCTTGTAAGCCTTGCGTCAACCCGGGGAGATGTGGAAAGGCCCAGGGCAGAGGGGGCACCTAGGATAGAGACTTCTAAGAATAGGTGACGCTTGATCAAAGTTGTAAGGAGGACTTAGCAGGTGGACAGGTATAAAGAGAGGGTGGGGCGAAACCCGAAGGGAGAAAGTGGCAGGAGGAGTTCTAGGCAGCTGTAACAGCTAAAGCTGAGAGTTGCTTGATGCATGAAGGGACCTGACTGCCTTTGCTTGTCTTGCTAAGGAGTTGGGTCTTTATACTCACGGTGATCCAGAGCAGCAGAAGGATGGTAAACAGAGGCTTTTGTTTTTGGATAAGGACAAAAATGGGAAGGGAGCCAGAGTGGATGAGAGCAGGAGGCAGTTACGGTAACCTGGATCCCAGCTCCAGTTGAGGCATTTGGGTGGAGTGAGAGGAGGGATGAATTCAGGAGCAGTTGGGGAAGTCACTGAGTAGAAGTGAGGAAGAGGGGAGCATGTGAAAGGACCCCAAGTTTTCTGGCTTGGGAAACTGGGTGGAGGGCATTTGGTGCCATTCACTGACACAGGGAACAATAGCAGAGGAAGACGTGGAGGGGGAGGTGGTCACTTGTGGGAAGGTGGACATGCCCAGGAGGCAGACACTGTATGTTACTCTGGAATTGGAGGAACAAAGGAATTTTTTTCTCCCTCTTTTTGGCATGTTTGTTTTTGTGTTTTTTGACGTATGATTTAATAACAATAAAATGCACTTCTTAAGTGCTCAGTTCAGTGTGTCTGGACAACTGTTAATAACCTATATAAATATCATCCAAAACACATCTGTAATCCCAGTGCCTTGGGAGGCTAGGGCAGGAGGATTGCTTGAGACTGGGAGTTCAAGACTAGCCGGGGCAACGTAGGGAGACCTTGTCTCTAAAAAAATTTTAAAAATCAGTTGGGTGTGGTGGCACATGCCTATAGTCCCAGCTACTTAGGAGGCTGAGTTGGGAGGATCGCTTGAGCCCGGGAGTTTGAATTTATTTGTGGTACCAGTGAGAGTCCTTTCCCAGCTATTGAATAACTAGTTTTTGAGACTTCCCGAGATAGTGTTCCTTTACCTGATATTTACAAAACAGTGATACATTTCAAACTTCAAATTTCAAAGTAGAGAGAATATAACGAGCCATCACCTGCCTCAAGTGGTCACAGCCAGTAGTGTTTTGTCTATACCGCCATACGTTCAACTTCCCTCCTCAGTTCATTTTGCAGCAAATCCTAGATGTCTTAATTCCATCATAAATGTTTTGGCATATGTGTTTCTAAAAGATAAGGACTCTTTAAAAACACAAACACATGGCTGTGGTGGTGGCTCACACCTGTAATCCTAGCACTCTAGGAGGCTAAGGTGGGAGGATTGTTTGAAGCCAGAAGTTTGAGACCAGCCTGAGCAAGAGTGAGGCCCCTGTCTTGGCAGAAAATAGAAAAATCAGCTGGGCGTGGTGGCACGAGCCTGTAGTCCCAGCTACTCAGGAGACTGAGACAGGAGGATCGCTTGAGCCCAGGACTTTGAGATTACAGTGAGCTATGGTGACACCATTGCCCTCATGCCCCGGCAACAGAGTAAAACTCTGTTTCAAAAAACAAACACAATGCTCCCCGCAACCCCAAATACCATTATCATACCTTAAAAATCAATAATAAGTCCTTAGTAATACTTTGTTTTTTACCATTCATTTGTTTGGAAAACCTTTGTCTGAATTTCCATCCTTGCTGATGGAAGACAAGCTTGCTCCCTTTGCGTCCTTACTGGCTGCTATTGAACATGTATGTAAGTTCTTGGGGCCCTATGTTCTTGGGGTACATGCCCATGTTCTGTCAGTCCTGCTGGCTGCTTCCCTCTCACTTATTGTATAACATACACACAGAAAAGGGCATAAAATGTAAATATACAAGTTAGTGCATTATGAGAAAGTGAACTCCCTGTGCAGCAGCATGTGAGTGAAGAAACAGAACCTTGGCAGGTTCCAGAAACCACCTAGGTGCACCTTTTCAGGCACAACCCTGTCTTCTCTGTCACGGGGAACTATCACCCTGACTTTTATGACAGTCACTTCCTTGCTTCCCTCCATAATTTTCGGCTTAAATGTGCTTCGCTAAAGACTCTAGTTTGGCCTGCTTTGGAGCTTCACATAAATAGAATTATTTATTAATCTTAAGTAAGTCAAAGTTAACTTCTCATTTAAGGTTGGTGCTTTTATGTCATGAGAAGAAATATTCCACTACCCTGAGGCTTTCATCCTAAGTTTTTTATTTTCACCCTCTATTATCTTTTGTCAGTATCATCAGGACTCTTTCACTTTTCAGATTAGGAGATTGACATGCTGGCTGCACTAAGTGGGCAACTCCCCACTTTCATTTTTCAGACCAATTTTCAATCTCCCTTTTTCCAGGAAGACATCCCACAACCATCTGAAGGTACACAATCAATCAGACCCTAGCTGGTTGCTCGTTGACCTGGCTGCGATACAGAATGGGTTCTGATTGTCGGATTCTGATTGTTGAGAGTGTATGCTCCTGGGCCCAGAGTTTGGCTACCTGGCACAGACAGAGCAGAGGGGAGGGGGAAGTTGCCAGAGATTTGAGCGACTGGAACCTGATCAGCCTCTTGGAGCTCCAGCCCAGACTGTGGGATTTGCGGAGGAGGGCCTCATTTTAGACAGTCTGTCATCTTGTTATCAGACCAAGCACCCTACTCAGTTTTCAGTTGGAAGTATCTGTCCTTCACAGTCAACTTACTCTTCTGTCTGCAAAGATGCTCTGCTCCTAAATATGTATAAGGAACTTGACCCACAGACCTTCTGCTCTGCCCCCTTGGGCAGCACCTCTTTTTCCTGTGAGTAGATGTTTTTGGTGTGCCAGCTCACGGCCACTTGGAAGATTCTGTGGGTTTTCTGTGGCCTATTTTGAGTCTGATTGTTTGGCTTTAATCAGAAAAACAAACACTTATTTTAAATTTCTCCCTGGCCTGGCGAAGCTAGGTTCAAACCATCTTTTTTAATTTTACCACATGTGAATTACAGGAAATGCTGTCCTGTTGGGGAAATGGGTCATTTCCAAGATTTTTTTCTTCAGGAAAAGTGTAACTTATTAGTTTAATAAGAAAGGCTCAATCAGGCAACAAAGAAGTACTTATTAAGACATTTTCTCCTTTTATGTGTCCCTAATCACAGTCTTATAAACTTCAGCCCTGGTAGTTAATTCAACATTATTTAATTAAATTCTTTCATTTTGTATATGAGGAAATAAAGAGACACCCTCCCACCCCCACCCAAGAATGATTTGCTCGAGGGTGTGTGTTGTTTTCAGGGACCAGGATTAGGAATTATGCCCTGAATGAGGATAAAGACCTTTTTCCCCCCTGCTAAAACAACCATTTTTTAAGAATCGCTATGATCTCACTGACTTTTTTTTTTTTTTAATTCTTTCAATGAAACATCACCCTTAAATTTCATACATTAGAAGATTTGCTTGGAATAAAAGTAGAATTTCCATTCTTAACCAAACCAAACATAGCTCAGAGATTCTACTTGCTGGATGAATTGAGCTCAACGTCATTTTGTTCGTCATTCTTTGCTTGGACCAATACAGTGCTTCACCACAATGGGCATTGTGGTTGAATTCCATACCTGTGAGAGGTTTCTGGAGACCTTCGGCTTGAAAAGCACACACTTGGCCAAGTTCTGTCTTCAGAACCATCCTTTTTGCTGCCCCCTGCTGGAGGCTAGAAAGGGACACCTGCAGAAAAACAACTCCCACCACCTCTCTTCCCAACACCTGGGAAGTCGAAGTGTCTGCCACACTCCGGCGGGTTCACACAAGGCTTTCATGTTGGACGACCCCTACTCACCAGCCAACCAGTGGTGTCCTGCCTGCTTGCCAGAGACCTCAAGTTCCATGGGCCCAAACCCAACTCGTCCCCCCATCCTCCACCAGTTTTTCTCTTTACTCTTTCTTCCTTCTCTCTTATCCACTTATTCTTTTATTTATTCCTTCAACAAATATTTGAGCTTTTAACTGGCTTTACATGTTTTTTTAGGCTCTGGTTAGCTCCAATAGCAGTGTCGCACTGACTCATTTACCCAAGCTACAGGCCTTGGCATTTGCCAACTCATTTCCCCTTATTCTCTGGGTCTCATTAGGTCAGAACACTATTGTTTCAGAAGTCCCTTAAGGCAGCGGTTCCCAACCTTTTTGGTGCAAGGGTTTCATGGAAGACAGTTTTTCCATAGACTGGGGGTTGGAGGTGAGATATCGTGGGTTAGGGGTGTGGTGCGGAGCTCAGGAGGTGATGCATGACCCGTTTCCTAACAGGCCACGGACTGGTAATGGGTTTGGGGACCACAGCCTTAAGGAATCCACCAACCTCCAGTCTCAGCCCCCCTATACAGTTCCCAAAACAACTGTTCTGCAACACCTGCTCCCTCCACCAGCGATGCCCTGCCCTTCTCTATCTGATGAGCTTGTGCTCAAATGTAAACTGTATATGTTGTCTCCTCAAGGTGTCACCTCCTCTAAGAAGCCTTCTCTCCACTGGGCAGTTGTCACTTGGCTGTCCAGATCTCTATCATGGCATCCACTGCTCGTATTATAGTTAGTTCTTTATGTGTCTGTCACCCCTCCAGACTGTATCCCCAGGGTCCAGCCGGATTTTCCAGGTCTGGCCTTATTTCCAATAGTTTGTTACCATGATGTCATGAATTTTGACTTGTTAGCCCACACGGCTCCAGCCTCGCCATTGCCCACAGATCCCCTGCCTTCCCTAGCAGCCTCTAAGGCTTTATATTCTACAGTCCAGAAAAACCTGCAGTTCCCCCAATGCCCTGGGTTTTACCTGCCTCTCACTCTTTCTTGGATGCCTTCCCCCATCCCACTCCGGGCCTGCCTGATCAAGTCCAGTTCATTCTTCAAAAAGCAGCTTGGCCATTGCTGCATCTTTCCTCTTCACCCGCTCCAACTTGCAACAAGATTAAATGATAAAAACAGCTAGTACTGATATGTCACTAAGTAAAGCCCCAGGCATTGTTCCAAGCATTTTATTAATTCGTATATGAACTGATTTCCTTTTTGTGCCAGTATTATTGTGCTTGTATTTTCCTGTATCCTAATAGTTTATGTACGCCTCTGTCTTCTTGTGGGATCGGGGCTTCCTTAAGGGTAAGGTCCTTTCAGTTGTCTTTCTATCCCCATTTAGCACAGGGGTTTACATGTAGAAGGAACCCTGTAATGGTTGGCAAATTTAGCTGTTTGAAAAATACAGTCACTGTCCACATAGAAGTTGTTTAGTACATGTTTGTTTAATATTTTAAGAACTGTCTTTGATTTTGTAGAATGTGCTCTGAGCTGGTGCCAAGGAAGAGACAATAAGGAATTTTCCATATAAATGAGGAGCAAAGCCCACGTTATTATGAAAAAGTAATAATCAGTGAATAACACTGGCACTAGTGCTATTGTCCTTCCCAAGCCAATTAGGTTGATTCTTGGGTTTAAGGGATAGTTTCAGAGCACTTAACTCTTATTTCCTACCCTCAAGATGCTTTCTTTGTTGATGGGGAGACTTACAGAAAACACTTATAGAGAAGAGGGCTTATAGCATGAAATAAAGGAGCAAAATGTGGTGGGGGTGAGGGGAGTGGGGGGTGATATAATCAAGAACCAAATTAAGGATTCTGTGCATTACAACCTGCATCAACTTCCTCCGGTAGCATTTTTATTAGGTCCCATTCTCACTTGAAATTTCAGTAGCTTTTTTAACAACGCATGATATTTAGTGTCTTAGCATTCACTCAGGGAACCTACCTTTTTAACTGGGCACCTGCATTTCTTATCTGCAGTTCACCTTCCTTCTAGCTAACCCAGTTCTTGTCCTCCAATGTTTAATTTCCTCTTGCTGCTGTGGTATTTTCATACTTGCTGGCTTACTTGTCTATAATGCTTTCTTTAAAAAGACTTTTTTTGTTGAGGTGAAATTCACATAACCTAAAATTAACCATTTTAAAGTGAACAATTCAGTGGCATTTAATACATTCACAATGTTACACAGCTACCCTTTCTATCTAGTTCTAAAACATTGTTATCATCCCAAAAGAAAACCCTGTGTCCATTAGCAGGTAACTCCCCTTTAAGCCCTAAGCAACCACCGATCTGCTTTCTGTTTCTGTGAATTTTACATATTCTGATTATTTCATATAAATGAAATCACACAATATGTGACCTGTGTCTGGCTTCTTTCACTTAGCATTCGGCTTTCAGGGTTCATCGATGTTGTAGCATATATCAGTACTTCTTTGTTGTGGCTAAATAATATTCCATTATATGTATACACCATAGTTTGTCTACCCGTTCATCTGTTGCTGGACATTTGGATTGTTTCTACGTTTTGGCTACTGTGAATAGTGCTACTATGAACACGTGTGTACCTGTATTTGTTTGAGTACATGTTTTCAGTTCTTTTGGTATATACGTAGAAGTGGAATTGCTGGATCATATGGTAATTCTGATTAACTTTTTGCAGACCACCAAACTGGTTTTCATCAAAGGCAAACCATTTTACAGTTCCATCAGTAAAATGCATTCTTATCATCTCTCATCAAACTTCACTCCTCCCATATGTGAAAACTTTGCTTAAAAACAATTTCACTTAATCCTAATCTTATTAGCTCTTCATCCCTTAAGTGTGTAGTGAGGCAAGTTAAAAGTTTTGAGATCAAAAATTAATAATAAAGAAAGAGTTTTAAGATCAGAGACCCAGGTTCGAATGCCCACTCTGCTACTGTAATATTTATGATCTGGTGATTTAGCCACGCAACCTACAGGCAGTGACTTGTCTCTGTGAGTCTCAGTTTGCTGATCTGTCAAATGGGCTTGATGGTAATAGTACAGAAGATTGTGTTGTGAGGATTAAAAGAGGTAATGTATATAAAGCATTTTATTGTGGTGCTTGACACAAAGTTTTCAACCAATGGTAAATTTCAATATGTTAGTCACACTATAGCTATGTTTCTTCAAAATTATTCTTTTCTCTTGTCATTTTTGTCGTTTGTCTCAGCTAATTTACTTATTCATCTAGAGCAGATTCTGATTGTCTCATACAGGACTCTCTCTGTAGTAATGATTGGCTGCCTTTGTGATAAAAGGTTTGTGCTCAGGAGCAAAGAGCTCAGATGGAGAAAAAGAACATGATTCTGTTTTTTGGTGGGGGGTGTTGGAGAATTGAAAAAGGCTGAGAAGTGTTCATCTTCGCTAGACCCTGTAGTGCTGCTTCTCCCTCTTCATTGTCTTACATAATAAATGAATTCCCCCCATTTTCTCCATGGAAATGGTTTAAATGAAGGTTTAAACACTTTTCCTTTTTTTGGGGGGGGAGGAAGTTCTCACTTGGCTAGAGTGCAGTGGTGACATCATAGCTCACAGCAACCTCAAACTCCTGGGCTCAAGTGATCCTCCTGCCTTAGCCTTCCAAGTAGCTGGGACTACAGGCCCGCGCTACCATGTCCGGCTAATTTTTTCCTATTTTTAGTAGAGACCAGGTCTCTTTCTTGCTTAGGCTGGTCTCAAACTCCTGGCCTCAAGCTATCCTCCTGCCTTGGCCTCCTAAAGTCCTAGGATTATAGGCATGAGTCACTGGGCCTGGCCTGACCTTTTTTTTTTTTGAGACAGTATCTGGCTCTGTTGCCCAGGCTGGAGTACAGTGGCACAGTCATAGTTCACTGCAGCTTCAAACTCCTGAGCTTAAGTGATCTTTCCACCACAGCCTCCTAAGTAGCTGAGACTACAGATGTGTGCCACCACACCTGGCTAATTTTTAAATTTTTCATTGAGATAGGGTGTCACTATGTTGCCCAGTCTGGTCTCAAACTCCTGTCCTCAAGCGATCCTCCTGCCTCGGCCTCCCAAAGCACTGGCATTATAGGTGTGAAACACCATGCCCAGCCTAAATACTTTTTTCTTGATCAACTGTGGAAGGATATGTTTTTTCTTAGGGGGAAGGCAATTTCTTACAAACTCATTGATATTACCATCATTATTAATATGAGCAAAGCTTCTAGAACTTCACTTTCTCCAGACATTCTAGTACAGGGGCTTGAGGGGGTCTCAGGTAAACAGATGCTAAAAGGTTCCAGTAAGAGGCTATTGTTCCCCATTGTATAATCTCAAAGGTTATAGTCTCTCTCTGTGACTGGCAAAATAAATGTATAGAAACAGATTTATTATAAGGAATTGGCACACATGGTTATAGAGGTTATAAAGTTCCAAGATCTGTAGTTGGCAAGCTGGAGACCCAGGAGAGCTGATGGTGTAAGTTCAAGTCCAAGTTTGAAGGCAGGAAAAGACCCATTTGCCAGCTTGAAGGCAGTCAGGTGGAGAGAGAATTCTCCCTTATTTGGCTTTTTGTTTTACTGAAGCCCTCAATGGATTGGATCAGACCTACCCACATTTAGGGCAATCTGCTTTACTCAGTCTACCGATTCAAATGTTAATCTCACCCCAAAACAACCTCACAGACACACTTAGAATAACCAGATATCTGGGAACCTTGCAGCCCAGTCAAGTTAACACATAAAATTCAACGTCACAGGCAAACATTCTCTTATATGCTTTCTCTTTCTTTTTTTCTCTCTCTGTGTCATTTGATGATGTGTTAAGTATCCTGGCCTGTGAGTATTTGGCAGCTTGGCTGAAAGACCAGGACTCAGTATAGGAACTGTCTCTGGTTCTTCCCTCTACAGCTGGTATTACTTCAGGCCGCCTTTGTTCTGTTTTAGAACCACAGCCCTCAACTTTTTTATTTTTATTTTATTTTTGCCACAGCACATATGGCATATGAAATTCCATGTATAACATACTTCTATGGGCATGTCCAAATTTTGACAGTTCCTCCCCCAACCCCCCACCGCCAGGTTTCCCAGCAAATAAAGCAAATAGCACCATAGATGCTTTGTGACATGTTGTTCATAAGAGCATTTTACAAGCATAGGGGTGACTTAATAGTCACCCCTATGTCAGTAACATGGCATAGCTAGATCAGGGATGGATAAAACATGTAATTCCTGGTTAGCTAGTGAAACTTGAACTTTTCCCATTCAAGGAAGCTTATCAAAAGCAAATGCATGTACTGTGATTTACATTTGGAGAACAAACCATTTACTAACTTTTCTTTAAGTTAGTAAAGGATTTAGCAAAAGGTTACTTGTTGTTTGTCTCAGCATTGAGGTGGTCATAGTCAACTGGTCTTTGACATTGGGCCTGTGGGATGCCTGACAGGTGTATGCTCTCCTGATTAACAGTGGCTGCAAACGTGGTTTGAGAATTAATGCTGCAAAGATCACCAGGCTTAACATCAAAGCTTATAGCTCTGTAAGTATGGGAGATTCCAAACCATTTGCTCAGAAGGAAAGACTGGGGATAGGATTCTTCCTCTGACCTGGCCCTTCGCATCCCATGGTGTTCTTTTAGGTGTTAGATAATAAAAATGAGACTATTCAAGCCTGCCCTTGAATCTTCCGAATCACACAGTAAATTCAAAGTGCTTTCCCCATTTGTAATATGCACAGAACAAGAGCCTTGCCGAGTTAATTTTCCCTTTGTTTCTCTAATCCATTACCTCTGCTCCTGTGGTGGAGAATTAGAATTATAAAGTGACTGGGGGCCAAATGGAAACCGAAAGAATTCCATCAGAGGCTTAGAGCAGGGTTTCTCGACCTTAGCGCTGCTGACATGTTTGAGCCGGATCATTCTTTGTTGTGGGAGGCTGTCCTGTGCATTGTAGAATGTTCAACAGCACCCCTGGCCTCTACCTACTACATGCCGGTAACACCTCCTTTCCCCAATGTGATATCCAAAAACGTCCCCAGATATTGCCAAATGTCCCCTGGAAAGCAAAATCACCCCCATTGAGAACCACCGGCTTAAAGCAAGACCCAAGCGCCCAGCTCTGTCCCTCCCTTCCTAAACATGAGCGATGTCTCATGTGCCGCCTTCGACACTGGAGCAGCAGGTTGGTGGTTCTTGACTGAGATCAAAGGTGAAGAACTGTTTCCTAGAGATGCTTACAGGGAGAATTTGTAGGACTTAGCAATACAAAGGAGTGGAGGAAATAAAAGACTATGGCAAGATCTTACCTATTTAACATGATCTCCTTCCCTTTTCACTCATTTCTCCAGGTAATTTATAGAACCAGATACTAAAATGAGTATTTTCTTAGTGGGTAGAGCTCCGTAAGTGTTTCCATTGAAACCTACAGGTGCCAGTTAGTCTTAAAGAATCTTTCTAAAGTATTAAGTCTAAATGGTTCAGAAACAATACTCAGGGTTTAAAATATGTGGATGTGAACAGAGACAGGAACTTTTGCCAAAATGCCTTGAGAAGATGGTCCTGTTTACAGCTCAAGAACTTGAGAGACCTCCCTCTGCTTCGTAACCTGTGCAGGTTCATAGCTGTGTTGGATTAGAACTGAGATGTGTCAGACAGCCCCCTGGAACCTAAAGTTGCCTGCCCAGAGCTCCCTGATCAGAGAGCATGAGCCGATGCCTGGTGAGTCAGAAGCTGGGTCGCTCCTGGGTCAGTGTCAGGAGCCCCAGGGGCAGCCGCCAGCATCTGCTCTGGGTGGCCTTCCTAAAGCATTCTAGCCTTTGATGTAACCCAGTGTGTGTAATAACTGCCTGTCCTTTACAGAGAAACAGATTTGTGTTAAGAACTTAACAAATAGTGACATAAAAAAGGAGATGAGAGAAAAGGAACTGTTTGGTTTGGTGGGTGGGGTTCCCCCAAGTCTAGTAGTTCATCTGTGAGAAAGGCTAGACTTAATAGAGCCAGGTGGCTTGGGTAGTGTTCCACCATGGCCACCGCCTTGCTTCTGGAGTGATTGAAACCACCTTGGGAAGACTTTCCATCCCTGGCCTTGTGAAGCACCAGCAACTTGGGCCTCTGTGTGTTCTGCTCCTTTCACTGGCTGCAGTGATCTCTGAGATAAAGGAAAGCATCTTTCTTCTTTGTCCCAACTGGACATTTCCCTTGCTCTGCTCATTTTCTCCTCCTACAGACATGGACTGGCTGGTGGGCCTGATGCTGGGGCCATTCTGATGGAAGGAACATGGCTTCTGCTCTTGGGAGAGCGAAGGCATTGAGCGCACGGGTGATGGCCAAGGAGACGCTCCCTCACTCTGCTGGCAGGTCGAGAGTTTGAGGGGTATAAGGCCAGGGAGATTTCCCAGAGATTCTCATTAAGACCAGGAGAGGAGTGGCAGTCGGGTAGACAGCAGTTCAGGGGTGTAATTCGGAGGTGAGTAGTCTCAAGGATAGACTCAGGGAGAGTGCTCTGGAGCCAGTATTTAGCAGTGGTCCAGTTAGGAAGCCCCACAAGCCCTGCCCACAGCACAACACATGTCCCCACTGTACCCCCCAGAGTGGGTCAGGTTCCTATACCTGAGGGTCATCAATGACAAGGCAGAATAATCACTCAGGCCATTCACATTTTGACAGGTTCTGCACATCCTTTGCAAGTTAATTGGCTGTTAATGCATTTGTTTAGACTTTTCAATCTCCCAAGTGTTAAACTGTCTAGTTTTCTCTTACTAATCACGAGTTTGGGATTATTCAGAGGGCCAAAGTGCTATTCTCCCAGGCTTTAAGAACAAACCAGTAGTGCCGTTTAGCTATGTAGTTTTGCTGAACTTTTCCTCTGACAAACAGAGAATATACTTTGGTAGCTGTGCAGGCCCTACTCTGAGCACAACTTTCAGGGACTGGAAAGAATTCCCCAGAGAACCCAGGGAACTTGCTGACCAAGCTGGCATCAGTTTTCTTTCCTGTAAAATGTTTCCACTCACATGTTCAGACTCCAGCCTGAGGCTGGCACCAGCTGAGGTTTGCAGCAAAGCAGTATTTGAATGTTGGCCTTGCCCTGACCCGTGCTCAAATCATTTGTTTCACTAAGAATATATATTTTGAGATAGCAAACTAGATTAGTTCACATCTAATAGTTTAATTGCTGATTCAGTTAAAAAGTCTTTGTTTGCTAGGGCCTGGGCTGAAATTGAGCAACCAGAAGCTTCTTTTCCTAAGACACCTCCCACCCCCCCACCCCGAGTTTCCTTTAATTATAAAAGCAGAACTGCATGCATGTGGTTAAAAAATTTAAGCTGTACTGAAGGATATAACAGAGGTACAACTCTTCAGTTGTACCTTACACATCTTTCTGGAATATCTTTCTTTATGCCTTTATATACATGCATATAGGAAGCTATGCATATGGGTAATGTCTGTCCTATTTACAAAAAACACCTTGATTTTTAAAAAATTGGTAACATATCTTGCCAGTCTTTCTCTGTCAGCACACACTGACCTGCTTCAATCTCTAATAACAACACTGAATTCTATTGAATGGATATAGCGTAACCTACTTATCTATTCCCCTGTAAATGAACATTTCACCCCTTCCTTAGTCTTTTGCTATTTCAAATGATGCTATGATAAACATTCTTGCACATACGTTTTTGCGTACTCATGCATGCATATCTGTAGAATACATTTCTGGGATTAGAATTGCCTGGCCAAAGGGTATGTGCATTACCTTGGTAGACATTGGCAAGGTCCTTCTTGTAGGGGACAGTGTCATTGCTTTACAGGAAATGTGTAACTCCAGCTTCTGACAGCCAGCCTCAAATGCTGGTAGTGTCTCTTGTCCAGAAAATGTTGCTTCCTAGTACAGAGGATATCAGCAAATGCATTACCACTGTAAGGCAGCACAGGGAGAGGAGCATGAATGACATTGGGCAAGACAGATGACTTCTGGGGACCACAGTTTGCCTGTCTATTCAGTAAATGTGGGTAAGATTGTGTGTTAAGTACCATCGTATAATCTTGCATAAACCCAGGTGTGGTTCTAATTCAGAGACCCAGAGTCTGGCCTCCAGGAGAGGCTTAAGCAGGAGGTAAAATGCCAGAATCAGCCCTTAAATTTCTAGATCCGTATCTTTTCATCTGCAGTGAATGAAGTGGGAAGGCTTTGGGGCATCTGGCCCTTTACTGGGCAGCAGAGAGATCGAACAACTACTGGGTCATCTCCATTTTCAGATTTCATAGCAGCTTACTTAACTGTGTACCCTCCTCTGCTCCTTTAGTGCCAAACGCATTCCTTACAGAGGCCCATTAATTAGAAGGGCCTCAGAGTGAGAGATGGAGTTCTTACGGTTTCCATTACATTTAGCTTGGAAATGCTCTGTGAATGGAAGTCTGGTCAGAAGTCTTTTGAGATGTTGGAACAGAGAATTGTCTGGAGAGGGAAGAAATGCAAGATGAGTTTCTCCAAAACTTCACACTCTTCTTGGTCTAACTGATGTTTATCAGGGGAAAACAGCCTATACAACAAAGGCAGCAATTCATATGGGCAGAGCCTGATTTGTTCCTCTGTTTTATTTCCTTCCATGCAGCCTGCTCCCGTGACCTAGGGCCTTTGAGGTTGATGTCTCATCCCTTGTACATGGAACTAGAGAACACGGATCGATGTAATTTAGCACTCCTGAACACTTAGGCAAATTCAAGAATCAATAATTTAAAGAACCATGGTTTTGAGTCCCTGAGAAAGAAATGGATTAAGACTTATTCTCTTGACTGCCAGCTTTTTATTTTGGGAAATTTCAAACCTACAGAAAAGTTGCAGTACAGCGAATCCCACCTAAATTTACCGCCCAAATTTACCAATTGTAATCATTTCGCCACATTAAGTTCTCAAGTGATGGATGTTACTGCTGATCTGGGGAACATACTTTTATGAACCTCTGCTATAAATCTTTACAGATGTGTAAGTAGTGGGTATATTTTTCCCCCAAACTACAGTTGACCCTTGAACAACATGGGTTTGAACTGTGAGAGTCTACTTATGTGCAGAATGTTTCAACCAAATGCAAATAAAAAGTATAGCATTAGGCCAGGCTTGGTGGCTTACACCTGTAATCCTAGCACTTTGGGAGGCTAAGGCAGGAGAATCATTTGAGGCCAGGAGTTCAAGACCAGCCTGAGCAAGAGCCAGAACCAGCATCACGGGACCGTTCCTCACTTTTCCCCTTCTATATTTGCGTCCCACAGTGAGAAGCTTGTGTGCAGATTTGCAACATCAATATCAAGGCCAACAATAAACCTATCAAGTAAAGTTGAAGATTTCTTTTCAGTTCTTTTTATACTTAGACTACATCCAAGTAAGGAGGACTAGTCAGAGAACTATACCCAAAAGTCACTTGAATTACTTGCCTTTTTTGGGTATATATATATATATATGTATATATATATATATATATATATATATCTTTAGTTGGCCAATTAATTTCTTTCTTTCTATTTATAGTAGAGACGGCGTCTCATTCTTGCTCAGGCTGGTTTCAAACTCCTGACCTTGAGCGATCCGCCCACCTCAGCCTCCCAGAGTGCTAGGA